>PVJL010000544.1:43652-252542 GCA_004026885.1 Lyroderma lyra | reverse complement strand
GTTTTCGAGTTTTTTGGGTAGATCCCCAGAAGAGGGATTGCTGGGTCATATGGTAGCTCCATTCCCAATTTTCTGAGGAACCTCCACACTGCCTTCCACAGTGGTTGTACCAGTTTGCACTCCCACCAGCAGTGTACCAGAGTTCCTTTTTCTCCACATCCTCTCCAGCACTTGTTATTCCTTGTCTTGTTGATAACAGCCATTCTCACAGGTGTGAGGTGATACCTCATTGTGATTTTGATTTGCATTTCCCTGATAGCTAATGAGGATGAGCATTTTTTCATACATCTGCTGGCCATTTGTATTTCTTCATGGGAGAAGTATCTGTTAAGTTCTTCTGCCCACTTTTCAATTGGGTTGTTTGTTTTTTTGTTGTTAAGTCATATTAGTTCTTTATATATTTTAGATATATAAAGACCATTATCAGATGTGTTGTTTACAAATATTTTCTCCCATTTAGTTGGCTGTCTCTTTGCTTTATTAATGGTTTCTTTTGCTGTGCAGAAGCTTTTTAGTTTGAAATAGTCCCATTCATTTATTTTTGCTTTTACTTCCCTTGCCTTTGAGGTCAGGTTCATGAAGTCTTGCTTGAGCCCTAGCTCTATAAGTTTAGTGCCTATGTTTTCTTCTATGCAGTTTATTGTTTTGGGTCTTACATGAAGATCTTTAATCCATTTTGAGTTAATATGGTGAGAGTTCACAGCTCATGTTCATTCTTTTGCATATGTTTTTCAGCTTTCCCAGCACCACCTACTAAAGAGGCTGTCTTTTCCCCATTGCATAATTTTTGCTCCTTTATCAAAAATTATTTGTCCATAAATTTGTGGATTTATTTCTGGGTTGTCAGTTCTGTTCCATTGGTCAATGTTTCTGTTTTTCTCCCAATACCAAGCTGTTTTGACTATTAATACTTCGTAATATAAATTGAAGTTGGGGAGTGTAATGCCACCAGCCTTATTCTTTTTGTGTAGTATTGCTTTGGCAATTTGAGGTCTTTTATGGTTCCATATAAATCTGATAATTCTTTTCTCTATTTCATGAAAGTATGATTGTGGGATTTTGATAGGAATTGCATTAAATCTGTAGATTGCTTTGGGCAAAATGGCCATTTTAACAATGTTAAGTCTTCCTATCCATGAACAGGGGATATTTTTCCATTTCTTAGTGTCTGCTTCAATTTCTTTCAAAAGTGTCTTGTAGTTTTCCATGTATAAGTCTGTCACGTTCTTTGTTAAGTTAATTCCCAGGTATTTCATTCTTTTTGTTGTGATAGCAAAAGGAATTGACTCCCGCATTTCCTTTTCTGAGGATTCGTTGTTTGTATACAGGAATGCTGTTGATTTTTGTACATTGATTTTGTATCCTGCGACTTTACTGTATTCATTTATTGTTTCTAATAGTTTCCTGGTGGAATCTTTGGAATTTTCTATATAAAGGATCGTGTCATCTGCAAATAGTGACAATTTGACCTCTTCTTTCCGAATTTGGATACCTTTTATTCCTTTCTCTTGCCTGATTGCTGTGGCTAGAACTTCCAGTACTATATTAAATAGCAGTGGTGACAGGGGGCATCCCTGTCTTGTTCCTGATTTTAGGGGAATGGGCTTCAGGTTTTCCCCATTCAGTATGATGTTAGCCAAGGGTTTGTCATACATGGCCTTTCCAATCTTTTGATTTTTTAAAAATAGAAACTAGGAATCAAGATTTTTATATAAAGTAGTACTTTAACGGTTGGCAACTAATTCAGTTTTTAAAAATGCAGCCCAGACATATCTGTATGTCCAATCCAGGCAGTGGGGCCCCAGCAGCATGCTCTCTGTGGTACTGGCTGAGGGTAGCTGGAACAGGGAGGCTGTGGGTATGGAGCAAGCAGCTCTTCTGCTCATCTGGGACGATGGCTCATCATTAAGGTCTATCTACCAGTTTGGATGAGAAGGGCATCAAGGCAGGTTTTCCAGGGAGGAGAAGCGTTTGGAACGTCAACTGGATGAGACGAGACATGGGTTGGGCTGATACCTCCACAGTCTGCAGACTGTAAATTTTCCTTAACCCTGACCTGAAATTATTATTGACCCTACCTCCCGAAGGATACATGTACACGTACCCTATTCTTGGCACAAGGACACAGGGCAGTTCTGCTCCCCTCCCCCACTCCTAGCAATACACCTCAGTAAAGGTATTTAATGTGTGCTCTCCCTTTGCTCAATTATCGCTTTTATTCTTTCTTTCTTTTTAAATCTCTTGCCAGCCATAGGATGAGAGCATGATCCACTCCCCCATTCTCTGCATTTGCACTGCAGGTTCAGTGTGCATGTTAAAATGCAGGCTCCTGGGTCTCACCACCAGAGCAAGTCCCAGAATCTGCAGATGATTCAAGCGCAGGGCCCCTGACCATGCACTGAGAGACAGAACACCATGAGACATGAGTGCAAACTGAGCTGTCAGCAGGAGCCTCGGAAATTTTCTCTAAGAATTAAAAAGTATGTTCTAAACTTCTAAGTGAAAGAATAAAATTGGTAAATACAAAAACCAACTTCTAGTGCCTTACAAGAAACACGCTGCTGCAAAACGCAGTCTTTCCTTTCTAAAGATGTTTTCCAGGTTAAGGGGAATTATTAGCCGAGGGAGAAATTTTATCTTAATGCCAACCAATCTTGCTACCATTTGTGGTCAGTGAAAGTGGGAAAGTAGACATTTCAAAACTAAATGAAAGTCGTTAAAGGTGGAGTAAGTCAGGTACCTGGCACTTGCATTTCTTGTCATTTATGTTCTGTTTTAAAATGAAAATAGAATCACCAAAGAGACAGGGAGGTAATTATGTAATTAAATGCAGTACTTAGGGCACTATTCTACATAATTTTGCCTACATTTCTCAGACTACTGATCCCTAACCTGGCATCTCAGGAGATAGGAAAGTCTCAAAACAAGATTTTAATATTAATTTAAAAAATAAATGACAGAGAGCACTTTTAGACAGCAGGGAAAGCAGGGAAGATAAACAGAGTTCTATCTCATACAAATTCCAGAAACTGCAACTCACTGGTCTCGATCCAGAGGAATGGAGGCATTATAGGTTGAACTTGAACCTTACCAAGTAAAATGTTCACAGTGTCTGAGCCCACAATGTTAAGACTCCTTTTTATTCTTAAATGGAATGAGTTTAAGATGAGAGCGTTGAGGCAGAAAGGGAAAATAATCATTGTCTTTTTGTCCAGTAGCATCAAGCTAGCAATTGTGGACAGTAGTAAATGAATACCAACATAATGAGTTTGTAGAATTTTTACTCCTTGAAAAATTAAATCATTGTGTTTTTTACATACAAACATAGAATGAAATTTAAATATGTATAGAAAAATGTATATTAAATAAAAGTTGATATACACCATGTTGTATCACATGTGTCTGTGTGTAGAACAGAGCAAATGAGACTCAAACAGGTTAAAACACCTAAGGTCATGGAGCAAGTCAGCGGCAGACAATGAGACCAAATCCTGATTCCATACAAGTGGGTGACAGGCACTGTGCTGGGCACTGGGGGTACAAAGATGAGTAAGAGATATTCTCTGTTCCAGTTCATAAATGGGGGAAGATGAAGGGGTGGAAGGGCAAACATTAAAAACCCAATTACAAGGCAATGCCATAACCCACTACAGGTACAAATGGAATTCTATGGCAGACAGCGAAGTCCCTCCCTAACCAGCCTATTGTGGACAGCCACAGAGAGATGTCATATGAGGTCAGACAATTAATTTCGTGAACTCATCCAAGAAGTGCTACACACCTCATTGCTGAGTATCACCACAGTCACCTTCAAAGTCCTCCCCTTGGGAAGCTATGCACTGATGCCAGTGCCTAGTCCACCCTTCAAAGCAATTTTGGAACTCTGTTTCTGGAATGGCCAGCAGAGCTGTCGTCGTAACCTTGCCAAAATTATGACACCTTACCGAGTTGCTTGTACAGTGCTGCCAATGTAAGTGCATGGTGGCAAGTTCATGAACTTCATTGTCAGATTTTAGGTCCGATAACAGCCCTGATGGCCATTCCAGAGTTCCAAAATTGCTTTGAAGGGTGGACCAGGCTCTGGCATCTGTGCACAGCTTCCCAAGGGGAGGACTTTGAAGGTGACCTTAGTGATATTCAGCAGCGAGGTATGTAGCCCTTTTTCTAGGATTAATTGTCCAGCCTCGTATGAGCAGGAGTCCCATCCCTGACCTGCTAACCCAAGGCTTTCCTGCAGTACTTGGCTTGGATTCTTTTTCAGACTCAGCAACTCCTCCTCCTTCTCACTAAACGTTAGTGCAATGGAGGGCTGCTGCTCAGTGGGCTTGTCAGCCCTCAAACGCTCCCTTTTACGGTTTGTACTGGGGGTACTCTGACAAGAGGCCCATTAGGAAAAGTGACGCACGGGACTGCCCAAGCTCCCTGGCATGGAAAAGAATTTGAAGCTACAGCTCTCACCTTCCTCGGCCTTCCGAGCTCCACCCGCCCACCCCGCTCCATCACAGACTCTTGTCCTCTCAGTGAAGCGCTTGCTGAATGAGGAGTGGGATTTTCCAACAACTTTTGTAAAGATAATTTTTTTCCATTATATATAAACCTCAGAAGCTTTCAGATGTGTAATAACAAAAAAGGAGACAGCGTGGAGGGCGGGAGAGGGAGAGGGGGAGGGAGAGAGAGACTGAGAGACAGAGAGAGAATGAAGGTGCCTTTGGATGCCTCAGTGCTGAAGTGCTACCTGGCTTCGAAGGGAGGTTTTTGAGATCCATCATTTTTATAGTTTAGAAGCTCAGGTTCCCATTTGCGGAAGATCCTGATGCCCCAAGACTGGAGTGTGTCACGTGTTAGCCTCCTGCTCACGTGGGGAAAGAGGGAAAATCCTAGTAAAACCACACTGGCCATCGAAGGAGGGTGGAGCCTGTTACAACCCGGCGGCGCGCTGTGCTGCTCAGGAGTGGGCCGTTTCCTCATTTCTCTGATGGCTAGGTGGATCCCAGGTAGGCCGGGTCGCTTGGTATTAATATAACGAAACGAAAAGAGCCTGGAATTCCCAGGCTACCTGAGAGAAAGCAGGGAAGGGCCAGGTGACAGGAGCTGGCTGCCAAATGGAGGGACAGAGGCAGTGAGGATCCCCAGGAGGAGCGGTGGACCTGGAGTATCTCCCGTGCTGCTCTTTGCTGTGCACGAAGACCGTGAACGTGGACCCTTCCCCTGCGCCCCACAAGCTGTCACTGCTCCGCTGCACACACAGCCAGGCACTCAAGTTTGCCATGCGTGGGACCAAAGACGGGCCGAACTCCTGGTTGGGTTCATGCCTGGGCAGAGGCCAAGAACACTTGCAAGAAGTACAAGGTAGAGAAAGACTCATCAGAAGCAGGAATCAGAGTGAGGGGTGACCGTGAGAATGTTACCCGCTCCCCAGAAACTCAGAGCAAGAAGGGGACGTGGATCCCCACAGCCGGGACTTTACCAACCTTCAGCCTTCTGTATCCGCTTCGTCTTCTACAATACCAGCAGCCGACGAGCAGTAAAACGCCCAGGATCACTGTCAGGATGCCGATCCCCACGGCCCTGGCCCAACAGATACACCAATCCTCGTTGGTACAGAAGCCCCGCTCCACATTGTGGCCTCTGGGGCTTTGCCAGCCCAAAGCGGCGCCCCCTGGTCCCCACGTAGTTTCCCCCCCCCTCCCCCCCCCGGCCCCCCCCCCCCCAGGCCTCCATCGCTTGTATCCTGGGACAGCACCTCCTCTAGTAGCCTCTCAGGTACAGGCCACAAGGAGCTGTGCTAACTGGCATGGGCTCAAGCACCCAAGTTCCTGGTGCAAGAGGTGCAGTAGCAACTGACCCATATGTGGACAATGGATTTACTGAGATGGGATTATCTTTTCATCAGGGTTGGTTTAAATCTCTTTCCCCAACTATCAAAAAAGGAAATGGAAATTAGCATTGATTTAACATCTACTGGGCTGCGTGCAATGCTAAACGTTCTATTAATACACACATGAGCTTATTTGATTCTCACAGCAACCCTATAAGGGAGGCACCATTTCTCATCCCCATTTCACAGATGAGAAAATAAACACAGAGGTTAAGTGCTTTGCTGATGGTCACACAGAGCTGGCACAAGACAGAGCTAGGATTTGAACTTGAGTCTCTCTCAGCTGTTCGTGGATCCTTTCTGCCGAACACCAACACCCACCCACCACTCCTTGCCCATCTCTTCTCTCCATGGCTACCCTGACTAATAAACTCATGTTCTAGCCTCACAAACCATCCTGCTGTCTCTCACAGGCAGCTCTGTGGTGCTGATCAGCAGGGTGCTCACCTGCCTCTCCCAGAAATAGAAAAAAGCTTCCAGAGCAGTTATTTTAGTTTTGGTTGGTTTGTATTTTAATTTGTGTTCTCAATGCCTAGAAAGGGTCAAGCACATGAGTGTTTCAAGAAGTATTTCCTGAAGATGGATAGATGGATGGATGGCCAAATGAATAAAAATGAACAAATGAATTGTAGCTGATTTCAAGTTCACATCCTCTCCCGCTTAATACCAGTCTCTCTGCAAAATGAATGAGCCATTTAATGTCTTCTTTAAAACAATATTTACAAATATGTGGATTGGTGGCAAAATGTTGCTTTAACCTCTTGTAGGTCATTGCTACTCTAGTGAGAATGAGCAGATTGGCAACTTTGCACAGAGCAGGTTTGGGGTGGGATGGAGAGAGGTAATGAAGAGAAGGAGAGAGCTTAGCCACTGAGGTCTTGGAGCTGGCGTATTCTCACTGTGAACGGAAGGAGGTCTTGTGGAATTCTGAGGTCTCTGGGACTATCATTATCACTTAGGGACACGAGAGCCCAGCCCAGCTAGCAGGACACATGTCCCATGTTTATGCTCAGCTAGACAAGCTGCTGTTAGGCCGCCACTTGCTCCAGATGGTAAGCTCTTGCTACTTGTGCTAGTTTCATCTGAGACAGGAGGAAAAGGCAGCTCAGTATGAAGCTGGGGGTAGAGCCCTCGGGAGGCTGGGACCAGAGACCTGACCTCTCCAGCTGGCCTGGCTACCACGTCAGAGAGGCCAGCGGACATGTGGAGTCAGGCACTCTGTGGATATTTACTAAGTACCTCGTGGCTGGGTAGGCATGGATCACTGAAAAACAGCACTGGTGTGTGTGTGTGGGGGGGGGGCATCAGCTCTGGGGAGAAGTGTGTGAGTCGACCCTGCAGCAGAGTTTTCGCATCACTGACAAGGCTCCAAGCTTCAGCGGCAGGTGCAGCCTGGGAGCCTGAGCCGGCCTTCAGGGCCCTGCATCCAGTGGCCCGTGGGAAGCATTACTTACCTGGGGCTCTGCTCTCCCTGCAGAACACTGTCAGTTAGCTAACATCTGCCTGATTTTACACTTCATAGCATGAGCAACATCGACAAAGTAGAGAGTGCCGAGTCTCGTATTTGTGACTTGCTGCAGAAAGACTCTGCAGAGCTGGGTGATTTGTAAGAGATTAAGCAGTGACAGGTGAAGCAAGCTCTAACTGAGGCTTCTCCTGGAGAGGCCCTTGCCCAGTGCCACGTACTGGACCACCTCCACCTCAAGGCCACTGAGACATCAGGCCTGTCCTGTCCATCTCCAAATAGGACAGAGAGAAACCCGGAATGACAGTACTGAATAGAACGCTCACTTAATCACACAGGCCTGTCTACCTACTTGGTACCTCATGAAGCTGAAACCTACCACGATTCATCAGCATCACCAGCACCTTAGCAGCTACTGTACCACTCACTGAGCCCCAATTTGTGCCAAGCCCCCACTTATAGGCTTTTATCTTTAGGCTGGTGAAATGCCTAAGGTTGCACAACAGGTATGTGGCAGACCCAGCTTTCAAAGTGACAGGCCCAGGGACTGAGTGCTAGAATTTGGGCCAGATCCCCATCCCTCATCACCAGGGCCAGTGTTTTCCCTGCCTTATCACCCTTTGCTGAAATGGAGCTGTCACGAGGAGCATTCGGTGGGCTCTCATGACTGAAAGCAGCTGATGCAATTCCCAGCATGCCTGCGCTCCGATTTTACCCACCAGCTCTGCATTTACTCCCTCGGACATCTTGATACAACAGAGCTCTGTTCTAGCCCTTTACACGCTGTCATGCTGTACTCACACACCGAGTGACTGACTGAGAGCAGAAAACACCAGGATATGCCTGACACACTGGAAAAACTCACTACCCAGCTGGGCTGGGAGCCTGAGTGTCACCTAAAAACCTCCTGCAGTGCCATCACCTGAAGTGCATATTAATGTGCAGATCCTAGGTCCCCACCCCAAGTCCTCCCGAATCAGCCTCTCAGGTGGCATTGCCTAGGAAACTGCATTTCCTCAAGCTCCATGGTGACTTATGCTCTTCCTTGAGAACCCTTCTCTATTGAGGTTTCACAGCAATAGAGTGTTGAGTCATCGTGGAGAAGCCAACAATATCCTACCCAATACTCTGAGCACGTATCCCCCAAAGAGTGTACTTCTGCTCTTGGGAGTTTCTTTCTTTTTTTTTTTTTTTTCAGAATATCTGCCTACCCACACCCCCAGTTGTCCATGCAGCGATGTTAGAGAATCCCTTCTTCTGAGGGAATGCTCCCAGCCCAAAAGCTTCCTCGGTGCCTTGGGTGGGTTCTACAGCTTGCTTGCCTGTGCTAGTTCACTCTAGTAAGCATCTATCTACAGGTCTTTCATGAAGGGAGGAGGTCTGCAGGAAGCGCTCCACAGACCACTTATGAGATGGGAGTTCCTTGTGTGTTGGAGTCCCCACTCAGGGGGCGGAGTCCCCTCCCACCACCACACCTTGCCCACTCTCGTACATGCAGAGCATGTCCCTGCAGCCCGAGCTCCCATTTCAGCACTTACTCTTGCTGAAATTATTCTCATGCCTAACTCTCCCACTAGATTATAAGATTGTTTTCAAAGATAAGAATAGCATCCTGGGCGGGTCTTACAATGCTTAGCCCTTAGACGTTCTTAATCATACAAATACTTACTTTTAATTTCTTCATAATACCAAATGCCTTTCCTTAGGATAAATTTATGAGGCAAAGGTTCTGACCACCATCTCTGCCCCAGTCAGTCTGCAGGTGGAGTCGCACACGCCTGCCCTTCACGCTCACTCGCTCTTAGGCAGCTCACCTTTGCTCTGTCTACAGACCATTTCCAGGAGCCGGAGAGGAATAGATGGAACACAGCTTAAGGAAAGAGGCAACTTGCTCCCAGATGATGCATTTCAGCCTGGGAGCCTACAGCACACTCCTAACAGCCAAGAGTGCAGGCAAAAAGAGCCAGGTCCAACTTCTGACCATTCCTATCTCCTTGCCTGTTTGATCCCAGAGCTTTCAGAGCCCCTTGTGGGACCACAGGGTCTCCTCACCTCATTGCCACAGTTTCTACCCTCTGGAGAATAGGACAGGCATGTACCAGTGCAAGTCAGAGGCTACGTCAGCAAACGGCAACACTGCTGGACCCAGTTTTGAACTTACTCTTCAGCTGTGATGTAGGCATGGCCGTGCTTTCTCTTGGGGTACCCATAGGCGAAGTGAGCGTCTTCACTTGACATCTTGTGGGGTCAGGCCACAGGATACCTAACAGCAGAGGCACATGGGCACTGTTTAATGCATCCAGAGCATCCTCGCTCATCATCTCATAAAGACCCACAAAGACATTCCCACTAGGTGACCAGTAACGCCAGCTGGTCCTCTGGTTTTTATTTGTGAGAGGATGTCTACCTGCTTCTGTCATTGATATCAAGTGGAAATTGCTCAGGTCTCTGACTCCTTCCACCAACTGAAAATTAAGTTCAAAGATGAAACTACAAACAAAAGCAAAAAAATCTTTCAAATTGAGTTACTAGGTAGGTGAAAAATGCTCTTTATTTGCCTTCAATTTGACTCAATAACGTAAATTGTAGAGAAGCAAGCACACGAAAAGCATTTTCACTTAGCCCTTACTTTCCTGGGCCCGAGACTGGGGTTAATAAAAAGAGTGATTTCTCTCCAAAGATATGTGATATCAATCTGTGGACAAATAGAAGGCTATGATGACATACTGTGTGTGTGTGGCTGAGCACAGCATCCCCAAACCCACTTCCCAAGAAAGGAAACCACCGCATCCAGGAAGGTGCCGGGTCTAGTCCACATTCACCCCACCCGAAACAAGCTGAGCAAGCACACGACCTGACTTTCTTACAATTTTTTTGTCCTTCCCAAAAATCAATTTCTGCCTTTCTATCATTCAAGTCTCAGACTGGGGTTTAAAACATATATAATTATATATGTGTGTGTGTATGTGTATAGACACATACACATACACACACACACACACACACACACACACACACACATACAGATACACATACACACATATAATTATAATACAAAAAGTTAAACTATAATACAAATAGACAAACAGAAAGGTCATGAACTGCAGTGGTCATATTAAAGTGTGCTAATTAAAAACCAAGAATGGTTTCTCTTCTGTCCTTGCTATTATGTATTTTTCTTCCTTCTTATCGTTCTCATGAATTTCAAAGGTCTGATCCCCACAGAATTTTATAAATAAGCCTGTTTAAACAGCAGGAGAGAAGTGGGAGTGCAGAGTGGGGTATTTACCACATGAGCCCTTCCCACTGGGGCATTTCATGTATAATTCGCCCTTCCCACTGGGGCATTTCATGTATAATTCGCCCTTCTCACCGGTAAAAAATAATTACAGTTGAACTCACTGATCAGCTCAAGTGAATCATGTAGGGATGAATCCTGTGTTCAAAATTACAGACACAAAACTCAATTAACTCTGTGTGAAATTGTTTTTGTAAATCTCTACCTCCAGCTCAGCAAATACCCCTCACCCCACACGAACCAAGAGAAGCAGTCCTTCAAGTGACGGGGGTGATGCTGCTCTCAACCGGGCCGCAGCCCAGTCATGGCTTTTCTGGGCCCTCTGCTCTGCTTCGTGGCAGCCTAGAGAGGGGATCTAGGAGCAGACACTGTGAACCTTCAGAAGCTGGAGAATTACAAACGTTGAGGAGAAACTCTACTGACAGCCAAGCATCAGGGAGGGAACGAGGGAGGGTGGAGGAGCCCTTCAGAACCTCCCAAACTGTGATCTGAAGGAACATGACCATAAGCAAGCACGAGAAGGCGATGCTCTTACCTTCCCGTGTGGGGTCGTCCTCTGTCTGCAGCTGGCCCTACGTGTGAAGATTGCTTCTCTGGCTCTTAATCTTTTTTTATTCCTCCTGGTCTTGAGTCCCATGTTAGTCACGAGTCTGGATTTCTGATGGGATCATCTGTGATTGTTTAATTGGCGTGAAAGAAACCAATTTCATTCCTCCCCTCAAAAAGTGTGGCCTCTATTCAAAAAAAATATATGAATAATAAAGTAGCAATGACTACATATCTATCAATAACTACTTTCAATGTAAATAAATTAAATGCTCCAATTCAAAGATAGGGTGATTAAATGAATTAGAAAATAAAATCCTGGAGTTCCCTGGTGGTGTAGTGGTTAAGGCTTTGGTGCTGTCAATGCTGCGGCCTGGGTTCGATTCCCAGGCAGGGAACTACCCACATATTGAAAAAAAAAAAGAAATCCTTACATAAGCTGCCTACAAGAGACTCACTTCAGATTGAAAGACACATACAGACTTAAAATAAGGGGGTGGGAAAAAGACATTTCATGAAAATAGAAACAAACAAACAAATAAACAAAAAGTTGGGGCAGCAATACTTACACCAGACAAAATATACTTTAAAACAAAGGTTGTGGGGCACGGTAAAAAAGGTGAAGACATTAAGAAGTAAAAATTTGTAGTTACAAAATAGTCATGAGATGTAAAATATATAGTCAATAATATGGTAATAACTATGTATAGTGTCAGGTGGACACTATACTAATCGGGGGTATCACTTCTTAAATTATATAAATATCTAATCACTATGCTGTATACCTGAAATTAATATCAAATAATACTGAATGTCAACTGTAATTGAAAATTTTTAAAGGGGAGAAGGTGAAAGGGAATAAGAGCTTCAAATTTTTAGGTACAAAACTAAGTCATGGGGACGTAAAGCACAACAGCATAGGGAATATATTCAATGATGTTTTGATAGCATGTTACAGTGTCAGATGGCTGCTGGATTTATCACGGTGATCGCTCCTTTAGGTATATAAATGTTGAATAACTATTGTGTATACCTGACACTAATATAATATTGTATGTCAGCTATATTTTAATAAATATCTTTTTTTTGAGTGTGGATGCACTGTTTTCCCCAAGCCAGGGTTTCATCCTAAATTGTCATCCCTCCTTCGTGGGGTTGCCTGATAAAACAGGATGCCCAGCTACATTTAAACTTCAGAAAAGCAATGAATAATGTTTCATTACAACTGCGTCCTATACAATATCTTTTAGTATAAGTATGCCCCACTTATTGCATGGGACATATTTTCACTCAAAAAAACTATTTGTTGGGAGTTCCCTGGTGGTGCAGTAACTTAAGGCTTCAGCGCTGGCACTGTCAGCGCTGCGGCCTGGGTTCGATTCCCAGTCAGGGAACTGCCCACATACCAAAAAACAAAACAAAACAAAAAAATTATTTGTTGCTTATCTGAGATTCAGATGTAACTTACACCTTACACCTTCCCTCAACCTCAGTTCCAAGGGTTAAATAATCTTTACACTTAGCTCTAAAGGTCACCTAGGCCCATCCCCTCCTGATTAACAAGAGAAAACAGAAGATCCCCAATTCCTTTGTGACATCCTCAGAGATAACTGTCCCCCGAAGATAGTGGGTTTTGTGCATTTTCAAGGGACAGACAAAATTATTCTCTTTGAAGTTTCTAACTGAAACCAGAACTGATTTGACCTGACACTATACTCTACCCTGACTGTCAAAGGTGTGTAGCCCAGAGCATTTCAGTGGGACAGAGCAGCTACCTTTGCTTACCAGCTCTCTATAACCTTTGTGGACAAACAAAACAAAACACTCAGCGAATTTAGGAGTATGAGAGTTCTCATCTGCTGAGAACTTAGGTTAAATGGTCACTAAATTCCCTTCCCCCATAATACCTGAGGGCCCCACTCCATCCAGATCCTGTGGAAATGGCAAGGGAGAGACAAAACAGAGAGGGGGACATGATCTTTATTGGGTGAGACAGGGAAAGCCTTCCTGAAAAGGAGAAAAAATGTAAACTGAGATCTAAATAAGGAGAAGGAGTCAGCATCTGAAGAGAGAGGAAGAGCATTTCAGACCAAAGAGACAATGCAAAGGCCCTGAGGCAGAAGAACAGAGCATGACCTAGTCCGGTCAGGTTCCCATAACGGAGGCTGATTCATGACATTTTGTTCAAATATCAGAAAGGATACAAGCCTTTGCTGTCCACAGATCTGGGGAGAGCAACTCCAACCTGAACCTTGAGGTTATGCCCGGTAACTCCCAGAAAGGCCTCGTGGTGGGGGGTGCTGGTTTGCACTAAGGTGGACTCTACAACCAATGTGGGCCTCTGGAGGACTGGCAGCAAGACCAGGGAGGAGGGAACTACTGACCTGGATCTCAGGAAAAGGGGAGGCTCCCAGGTGGCTAAAGTCTCCTGGTGAGATGGGTGCTAACTCAGGGGCCTTGAGGGTGCCCAGGATGGAAACCACAAGACAGCTGGAATCATCCCCTCCCCTAGAGGGGCCGAGAGGACACGAGCCTCAGCTTGCTGGGAACACCATGACCTATCTGGAGAAACACCCTCTAGTTCCTCTGCTTTTTAGAGTTCAGCAAGGGAGCCCTGAGCAGATCTTACCTTACAAGGGCATCTCTTTGGGTCTTAAGTGCTTTGCAGGCTCTGAGGTGTCCAGTCCTGGCAGGGTGAAATGCCCCGGGGTGGGCTGGGATGACTTCCTTAAACCCAGGGAAACTCAGCCTGAAAATCCAACATCCTTTTTCCTGGAAGTAGCCCCGGAAGTTCCTTTTGACGATGCTGCTAGTCCCATTCTTGGACTGGCCCGGGCTGCAGGCTCTATCCCAGTGCCAGCCCAGGCCCTGCCTGCCCTCACCCTGCATACTCCGTAGTGACTTCTGTCAGTGTCGTCCACCCTCCCGCTCCCCCAGGCTGACAGCAGGGGCTCTATAGAGTCCAAACGGCCCGCACTTTAGTATCTCTTCAATCTGTGTGATTCTGGGAAAATCATAAACCTCTTGGAGCCTCATTGCCTCCATCGAAGAAGCAGGACTAATAAATATATCTACTTCTTGGGTTACTTGCGAGAGTTAAAAGAGAATGTTTACCACGGCTTGGCACAGTATCTGGCACAGTGTTACTCCTAGGGGTGCTGACCCATTACCCGCTTGGCCCAGCTCAAACCTGCCTGAGTCAGCAGGTGGCGCTGCCACTCCCCCTGCCGCAGCCCCAGGGTTAGAACGGAAACCAGGCTGCGGGCCGCTGACTGGTTCTCTGCTGCCACCTGGTGGGCCTGGCCTTGCATCACAGGCGCCCCTGCTGAGGCAGCTGGGAGACTGACTGCAGAGATGCCTCCTGGTCTTCCCAAACGGCCCCACTCACAGTGCTCGGGGCCAGGGCCCTCTCCACTTGTCCTCCTTTCTCAGTGCCAGTCCCTGTCCTTGGGCGGGCATGGCCCCTGACGCCGCCCCAGCGCGGCCCGGCCGGGCCTGCCCGCACTCTCCGCACCTCCTCCTGACTTCCTTTCTTCTCTGGTCGTATCCCCCCATCGCCACATTTCCACGCTCCCCCTCCTCCAGGCTAACAGCCGGGGCTCTGGAATCCAAACTGCGTGCACCTCATCTTCTCAGTCTGTGTGACTTTGGGCTGTGAGTTTTGGTCTTTCACACACACCCGGATAGAAAATGCTCGAATGTTATAAAAGACATGGCTGTAAATGAGGTTGATCTGCTGCCCTTTTGTAGGGGAAGCTAGGCAAACAGAGCTGGCTTTTCAGAAGGCAGAGATGACAAGCAAGGGTCTGTGCAGTGCTTGAGGCGGGCTGCAGACAACGCCCAGCAGGGTCCTGGACCCAGACAATACCCTTAAATCCCAGCTCCTGCCTGTGAGAACTGGGGCAAGTTACTTAACCTCTCTGAGCTTCAACTGCCTTATCTACAAAATGGGAATAATAATTCCAAAATTTCTGTGAGAATTAAATGAGAAATATGTACACTTGTCTAGCATAGTGCCTGGCAAGTTGCTGAAGCTTGAAAAAAGCTAATAATACCTCTGGGACTGTTGCAAATGTGGAGATAGCCTTGAAAAGGAGGGGTTGCTGGATAAGCCTCGGAACTCATGGTGGGCTGTGGCCCATAGCTGCTAAGTGCTAATTACCTAACAAGTTATTGCCTGCAGCATAAAGGAATGTGGGAAGGGGTGGTTCTGAAGGTGGGGGGACAGTGGTGAGGTAGAGACAGAGCGTAAGGAAGGCGTGTCTACATGGGGACCAGATGCGGAAGCCCTAGCAGCTCCTGGGTAACTGGAGGACCACAGGAGCCCCCCGCCCCCCTCGGGCACAGAAGCGTTGGCTTCTGCTGGCCTCAGGCTGGATTCTCAAGGAGTTGGGAGGACTCTGTCAGTTCTCACTCCAGAAGGGAAGTTTCCAGGAGAAATAGCCCACACACGTGCACGAAAGTTGGCTTAAGTGTGAGAACAGTGACTCAGGTCCCAAACCTATTCCAGGGGCCAAGAAGAGCACCAGTAAGTCAGAAATGGGATTTAATAATCCCACGGCCACTTCTGACCAGTCACTGTCAAGCAGGATGGGATGGCGGGCTGGATGAGAATGACTTTGGGAGTGGTAAATGTTGAGGGGTCCACCTCAGTTGTCCACTACAATGTCAAACAGTGCTAGAACTACCCCCAGATTCCTGCCCAGGTATGGGTTCTTCTTGGAGGTGGGAGCACAGGAGAGGCCTCTCAGAGGAAGAAGAGCTCCGTGGGAGTCTGGAAAGGTAGGCAGGGGTTCACCAGACACAAGATGGGATGGCGGGCACTCCCCGCGATTAGGTAGATGTTCACTAGTCACATGGACATCTGGGAAGGTGACATTCAGGTGGAAGGAGGGCTCAGAGGCATGGAGCAGCCTAGCAGGTTTGGGGCACAGGAAATCGTTCTATCGTCTGGAGCCCAGAGTACCAGAAAGTGCAGACCTGAGGCCAGGGGCCTGAGTCTCCACCATGCCGAGGCTTTTGGACTTACTTGGCAGGTAGTGTTGAGTCACAGAAAGGTTTTAAACCGGGAAAAAATTAGGGCTGTCCAGACTTGGGGTCAATCTGCTTCCCAGCATCATGAAAATATCTGCCTCCCAGGTGGCTATGAGGATGACATGTGCGAAGACATTTTATAAACTGTAAAGCCTGCTGACGTGTGATGTAGAAGCAGCAGCTTGTCTTCAAATGGCAGGGCCTTGGATTGGTGATACGGAGGGGTGAAAAGGAGACACCTGGGCTTTGGACTCTGAGTCAATTTCTGGCTCAAGCAGGGGCTGGTGTGTGTCCTAAGGTACACAAGACTCAGCCTCAGTGTCTTCATCTTTAGAATGGGAATAAAACACCTGTCTCTCGAAGAGGCTGTTTCTATGCCTGGTGTGGACGAATTCTTGTATCAAGGTTCTTTGGTTGCTAACAACAGAAACTCAACTCTTGCCTTTTAAGGATATAAAGAAATTAATGGGAGGTTATGAAGGTGTCCACAAAACTAAAAAGAAGAAGTCTGAGCAAAACAAGCCTTAAGGACTAGAACTGAGCAATTCTGTGGACATATGAGACAGAAAAAACCCATGCTGTCCGGTTTAAATTGTACCTATGGTCAGCCTAGGTAGAAGGAATTAATGGATGATTCTTCAGGTTGTTACCATCAGAAAGAAATCAGCTGTGACCATGTCCATCCTTGTTTTTGTACTAGAATTAGGTTCCTTGGAGAATCTTGTCTGGGTGGCCTGGTCTCGTGCCCTCTGCAAAGGGTGGCCCGTGCAGTTATATAGGACCCATGAAGTCCGGATTTACCCAAGAAGGCCCCCAGTCGTTACTGTTTCCTAATAGCACTGTGAGAGGAAACCCGGCAGGAGACGGGGAAGGCGCCAGGCGCCCCACCCTACCACTGGCTGCGAGCTGTTGACAAAGCTGCTCGTCTCTGACACACCAAGGGGTGGGGCTTACGGACAAGTGTATCTCCATTGCCTGGCACAGAGCCTGGCGTGTGGTAGAACCTCAGTGACCTGACCCTTTGCTCAGATCTTACTTCCAGTGAGGTTTTTAGGAAATAGCACCTTAGGGCATTTCCGTAGTGCAGTGGTTATCACGTCCGCCTCGCACGCGAAAGAAATAGCACCCTCAGAGCAAACAGGATGGTACTTAAACACTAAGGACAACAATTGTCTGATTCAGTCTATTTTTCTCTTTTTAATTTTGAAGAAGTCCCCCTTTCCCTTGCCAACTGCCATCACCCAAAGCCAGATATCCTTCTTGATAGGTACTGCTCTGAGGACTTGGCCGTGGTTCAATGATGGAAAAGGGCTTGAGTCGCTGTTTACAGCTCTTCAGCAGTGCCCTCCAGGCACAGTGCTCAGAGGGGACAAGGGCTCTGCAGTGTAGCCGGGCCCCAGCACCCCTGGGGGAGACAGCAAGGAGTGCCAAGCCTCCCTCTCCCCACTTAGCATCAAAAAACTAAAGGGATTAGGAAAGGTTTTGTCAATGATAAACTTTTTATCACTTAGCATTAGACTGCCAACTTTTGCTATGTCTCTGGAGGCATTTTTTCCCCACCTTCACTTCATGGCCACCAAATTTACAATCCTGTGAAAAATTCTGGCGTCTAAGGGCTGACATTTTCAAGTTCCCATAGTTTTTGTATTTTGCACGAGTGACCACTTCTAAGTGAGGCTTTTGATTCTGTTGCAGAAAGAGAGGGGCATTTGACTCTCTCACCTGCTCAGTTCTGTCTTCCTGCTGGTCCCCTGGAATGCCTGGACATAGCCCCCAGACCTTAAACAGGTGAAAATACCGACTGTGTCTATGCAAAATGGATATTTTCTGTGTATGCAGGCAGAACAAACTCAGTGGGGAGTTGGGTGATTTTATCTATCTGGGGTGAGATCTTGTGATTTCAAGAGTAATGTTGTTAGGGGAAAGGCAAAGAGGTGGAAGTTGAAATTGCCCAAGGTCAGAGTCATGCTTTCTAATTTCCTCCTGATAGTGTCTGTGGGGATGATTGAGGTGGGGGAGTATGTTGTCTAGATCAGACTTTTTAAGAGTTAAAGAAGTCAACCCCGATTTCATTTTTAAAGGCAAGTTCCACATAGCATTCTGATTTTGTTTGTTATGTTAAAAACTAATTTGATTGACTAATTATCTGAAGGGGAGATTCCAGCTATTAGCTTTTTTAGATTAATAGTCAGTGATTGGCTAAACCCATCATCTCTAACGTTTTGCAGGTAAGCAAGCTGAAACCAGAAAGACTGACCTTGTGAGTCAGATCATTTGGTTGTGTTGTCTCGGTGTTTCCTTCCTGTGAGTTATTCCTGAGCACATTTCAGTGGACCAACCCAGTGTCCATTTGTCACTTCATTGAAGAAAGCTTCATGGGCCCAAGCTCGAAGTTTCATTTTGAAGAGGCAGTGGTGGCTCGCAAGCCCTAAGGGAGGTCCCCATGGGAAAGGTTTTTTTCCAAGGATCAGCAAGCACCAGGGCTGCTGGCTTTGGTGGTCAGGGTTGAATTCAATCAAGAGAATGATAGCAGATTTACTTCTGCCAGTTACTCTGCATGTAGTTTTTTGCAGCCTTTTGGGGATCAAAAGAAGGCATCTCAGCCGGAATCTCCAGGGACGCTGCCTGAGAGCAGCCGGCTCTGGTGGGATCGGGAATTCGCATCCCAGAAATCAGGCCGTTGGTGTGTTTCTTACTGTTCCTTTGTACTTTTCCAGTGGTGTTCAGTCACGTCTTTGTAATAGTATCAGCTCTCCCAGGAGGAACCAAAGAGTTTTAATGAGGCATCAGGAACAGCCCTGGAAGTCAATGGGGGTGTCAACAGCAGGAAGTAAAGGGAGAGAACCCCAAGGGGAAGGAAAAAACCCAGAGGAGAGGCAGGGACTCTGGGCCCAACCTTCTCTTTTTCTGCCCAGAGTTGATTTCAGGAGTTTTGGTTTTTCCAGACTGTGTTATATAAGGTTGGAAAACACTGAGCCAAACAAACTCTAAACAGGTTTCATTACAACTCTTCTGGCATCTTTCATAGACAAATGCACGTTATGAATCTGCAAGCAAGGCGATTGCCAGCAGAGCTGCTCACACCATTTTAAATGGAATAAGATCTTCTGGTTCCAAGGAACACCCTTTGGGCACCACCATGAAGAGTCACTACAGGTCCAACTTTTCATGTGATCTAACAAAGAGCCCACAGCGCCATCCCTTCCCACAAAGAGTTCAGTCCATAAATACATATTAAATGTATTCTTACTGTGTGCCAGAAACTGAGTGATTAACATGGATTACCTCAATTCCTCGACTTCCCATAGCACTGTCAAGTGGATGTCGTTATTACCTCCACTTAATGGAGGAGGAGACTGAGGCCCATGAAGGTTGGGTAACTTACTCAAGGTTACGAGGCAGTAACTGGCACAGTGGAGATGGCCAAATTACCTTTTATAAATGTGGTGCCTCCCCAGGGGAAGACTGCCCAGGAATTAAATACATGCCAGCATAAGACAACCCCAAGACTGGTTACTCTGCCTCAGGTCTGTTCTTTATTTAGAACATGTGTCCACGTTGACTATTCTTTGACCTTCTCAAGGGTAGGGACTGTTTCATTTACCTTTGCATTATCAGTTGCTGGCACAAAGCAGGGGCTCAACAGCTACTATTGGAATGAATGAATGAAATAAAAAGTGGGTGAAGAGATGCTTTACAACTGATCCTGATGATATGTATTTCCTGACAGAGACATTGCCCAAATTCTTTCACTAGTCAATAAATATGTATTGAGCATGTACTATATGCCAAGGAATTTAGTAGTCATCAAAAAAATTTAAGTTGCTTTTGCCCTTTCTGAACTTCTAATGCTCTATGTCATATGAGATCTAGGTGACATGTGAGAAGTATGCCTTTCTCAGGCTATACACGGACAATGCAGGGCATACATCTCATTCCTGTAGGAATTTCTTTATAGTATAAACCCTATTGGTTACCTGGGGAGAGCAGCACTGTGCTAGTGGTTGACAGTTGGAAGGATAATGCCTCAAATTACATGAGGCCGGGAAACATAGAAGATATTTTTTAAATGTTTCTTAGAGGGAGGAGGGATCATATATATGGTGATTTAAGGAGGACTGGCTCTGGGTAGTGAAAACACAATGTAATACATAGGTGAGGTATTATAGAAATGTACACTTGAAACCTATATAATCTTACTAACCAATGCCACCTCAAGAAATTTAATATAAATAAATAAATAAATGCATGTTTATTAGAGAAATGTATGCAGACATGCAGGATGGACTTCTAGGCCCCAAAGTCAGAGAGGGAGTGATCACCTTCTTTGGACACCTGCCAGGAAGATCTAGCTCACCCCCACCTGTCTCTGCTTGGGCCTTTCCTGTGGGAGATAAAATGAATACAGTGATAGAACTGAAACCAGGGGTTCAAGTCCTAACTTTGCAGTTTATTAGTCATGTGACCTTGGATAAGTTACCTAACTTTTCTGAGCCTCAGTTTGCTCATCTGTAAAATGGGGATAATTTTTGTTTTGTAAATTTAAGATTATTCTTATTTGTTTAGGCTCTTCCAGGTTACAAAGAGAGACCCACAAGTGGCTTCAGATGAGGTAGAGAAATGCACTGTTCGGAAGGACAGGACATTTTCAAGCCTGAGCTGGCAGCTGCTTCCTGGGGGCTTGGGGTGAGCCCCGTGTTCATTAAGGAGATGACTGCAGCTGTAGTGACTTGTCAGCAGAGGGTACCCACTATTCCTCTGACACTTCCTGTTACCTCCTTTTTACTCTTACACAGGTAAGGGATCTGAATGGGCTAGCTTGTCACTATCCAGAGTAGAGCAGCCCACTGGGCCATGTCTTTGCCCCAGGCTACCTCCTGTCCATAGTTCTCTTTAGCTCCGGAAGAGTTCCTTGGACCTGCCAGTGAAGTCATGGCACTTGAATAACAAAGTCACGTGGAGGGCATAGCTAAAAGCCAGTTTGGCTTCCAGTGGGTATTAGTTTCCTAGTGCTGCCCTAACAAAGTCACACAAACTGGGAGGCTGAAATTTATCGTCTCACCGTTCTGGAGGCTACAAGTCTGAAGTCACATCTGTCGGCAGGACCATGCTCCTTCTGAACCCCTTGGGGAGAATCGTCCCCCGCTCCCACCAGTGTCCGGTGGTTGCTGGCAGTCCTGGGCGCTCTTGTAGCTGCATCTCCACAGTCTCAGCCTCTATTGTCCCGCGTCCATCTTCTCTATATCTCTGTCTTCACACCATGTTGTCCTCCCTCTGTGTACCTGTGGCTTCTTATAAGGACAACTGTCACATCAGATTAAAGGCTCACTGTACTCCCATGGGACCTCGTCCTAACTATGTCTACAACAACCCTATTTCCAACTAAGGTCACATTCTGAGGTCCTAGGGGTGAAGACTTCAGTGTATCTTTCTGGGGATATAATCCAACTCATCATAGAGAATTTCATAGACTGCCCAGCATCTACCCAACAGGGTTGTGGTGAGCATTACATGAGATGATATACATATAGTGTCTACCGTGGTGTCACATAAAATTGTTTTCCGGTAGCTAAGTTTTTCTCCAAGTGTATTCTCAACAAGCTGTAGCTGGGACTGGTTACAGAAACATTCTCAGGGCCCCTCCAAATGTGCTGAATCAGAAGCTCTGAGGGTGGGGACCAGCGATCTGTCTTAACATGTCCTCCAGGTTATTCTGACATAAGCTGAAGTTTAAGAACCATTGGCTTCATTCAATTCTGTGGCATGGGTGGAAGTGCAGGCTGATAAAGACAAGCCCTGGAAATACCCATCCCAATGAGTAAGCCCACCCATAGCTTCCCAGGAAAGCCATCTGAACACCCCCAGCCTGGACCTCGTACTCCTTAGAGGCCGGGGATGTCCCTTAAGCTGCCCCTCCCTGCCCTTGTACCACTCCATCCTAGCATGCTAACACCCTCAGTGCTGGGCCAGATGTTACCTGCAATGACTCTGCCTTTGTGGGAACATTCTCTCTCTCTCTCTCTCTTTTTTTTTTTTTTTGGTTACATTTATTGGGGTGACATTGGTTCATAAAAATTACATAGGTTCCAGGTGTACAATTCTACAGTGCAGCATCTATGTGTTGTGTTGTTTGTTTATCACCCAGAGTCAGTTCTCTTTCCATCACCATGTATTTGAGATCCCGTCCCTTCTCTCCCACCCCCTCCCCCACTTACCCTCAGGTAACCACTAAACTATTGATTGTGTCCGTGAGTTTTTGTTTATTTGTTGCTTTCAGCTTTGTGTTCCACAAATGAGTGAAATCATATGGTTCTTGGCTTTTTTATCCTGGCTTATTTTGCTTGACAGGATGGTCTCACGGTCCATCCATGTTGTCATAAATGGCCCTGTTTTGTCTTTTCTTGTAGCTGAGTAATATTCCATTGTGTATATGTACCACAGCTTCTTTATCCAGTCGTCTATCAAAGGACACTTCGGCTGTTTCCATGACTTAGGCACCATGGATAGTGCTGCGATGAATATTGGGGTGTGTGTATGTTTGCGGACTAAGGCATTCAAATTTTTTGAGTCGATACTCAGAAGGGGGATTGCCAGGTCATATAGTAACTCTATTCTTAGCTTTTTGAGAAACCTCCATATGGTCCTCCATAGTGGTTGTACCAGTTTGCATTCTGTGGGAACATTCTTGACCTCAAAATCTGAGGATAGCAGCTCTAAGGACAAGGGCACCCTACCTTCCACTAAACATCCAGCCCAGCTATGCCTTCTCCTCTCTTTCATTGCCCTCTACAGAAAGTATAGGCTGGTCTAAATGAATTTAAGGTGATGAGTTATCTCTTCCTAGGACAGCAGTAGAGACACAGAGAGGTAAGATGACCTGCCCAGGTCACACAAATATCTATGGCTCAGCCAGGCCTAGATCCCAGTGCCCCTGGCACCTACCAAGAGTTCTTTCCACTAGCATTGCAAGTCCCAACCCTGGCATTGCATTCACTGGGACTGTGACACAATCAGGCAAGTAGTCCTAAACCAGCACAATGGTTCTGAATGAAGCAATCTCATCATCTTTGACAAAAGATGATTGAACACAGGAGACTGTGTTTGGGTACAACAGCCCCTGCCTGACAGTGGGGACCCAGCCTGTCTTTGTTTCTACCAGTACATTCAGCTCTGAGGGCAGGAAGGTCTCCGACATGTAAACTCAGCCTTTCCTGGCTTCATATCCCAACAGTCCCCTTCTCCCCTACAAATGGTGGCCTGTGCCCTCTCCTGAGCATGGGACTTCAAAGTTCTAATGTCCAGTGTGGGGATTTCCCTGTCTGTGGCTGACAAGGCACAAATATAGGGAGGAAAGCCATGAATCCTGTATTTTTCCCCTCAGGTTGTCTCAAGCTAGTGGTACAGGAAGAGACGGAGTGGTGCCAGGCTCAGGCAGGCTGCTGGGAAAATACAGCACGCATTCTATTGCTCTGATGCAGAGCCACCTCTGGGGTGTCTGAAACTGTCATCACCTCTAGTCCTCCCAGGGCTTCTGGTGGCCGCTGGTGTACTGCCTCAGAGTTGCTGCTTCCTATGATCAGAGGCCTCCCTCATGTGGCCTCTCTTGCTTTTTTCTTTCCTCCAGCCTCCCCGAGAGCTTCTGATGGGGCAGGACGCCACTTTACGGGCAGGTTTAGGCCTTCCCTTTTAGCTCTCCCCACCCAGGGGAGGGCCAGGCCCCCAGCCCAGGCAGAAGCAGGTACCCAGCATCCAGACCTGAGCCAAGCAAGTCTCAGTGCCAGGCTCTTATCCCTGGCAGATTCCCACTTTCCCTTTGCCTTGAGGGAGTAGTGTCCTTCCCCCAAAGACTCTGAGTCACCGACTGAGTCATCCTTCCTTCCACTCCCCAGCCACAATACTCGGTCTAAAATCACATGGCACAGGCATTGTGTGATTGAAATAGTGCTGGGTTCAGAGTTTGGACTCTCTCGTTTGCTACGAGACAGGAAGTAAATTGGTGCAATTCTTGGCAATATCTCCAAAGCCCTAAAATGTGCTTCCCTTTTTGATAGTCATGGAGACATGGACAGATATTTGGCCAGGGCTCCTAGTCCCCACATCCTCAGCATTCTGCTACCACAGGTACACGAGGAAGATGTGCATGGGGGACATTTGCTACTGAGCAATTTTGAGCCCAATCCCCTGTGTGAATCCCACAGGCTCCTTGAGCTAGCTGAAATTCATGGGAGCCCCGAGCACTAACTTTATACTTTTCAGATAATGCACAGTCCCTCTACCGACTGCCTTCACCTCTTGTCCCCAGGGCTCATGCCCTAATCTCATTCCCAGAGGACTTACCTCCTGACAGAAGGAAGAAACAGGGACAAGGAACCCAAATGAAAATAAACTATTCCTCCCTAAAGCCGTGAGCAAAATTGGACTAAACACTGTCAACACTCTCTGACTTTCCAGGCTCTACTGTGCCACTGCAACTTTTCTTTTTTTTTCTTTTTTTTAAATAGAGCTAACATACAATATTATATTAGTTTCAGGGGCACACCATAACTCTGCAAGCCACCTCAATTTCTTGGAAAAAGACAGCCAAAAGCCATTAGCCTTCCCTTTTTCCATGGAATAGCATGCCGTTTTCCTGTGAACACCCCCATCCCAACTCCACGAGGTATATGTGGGAGTTTTCATGTTGTAATAGAGCCTGCCCTGCTAGTTTGGATGGTTGGTCCAGTAGCAGGTACCTGATGGAGGAAGTGCTGACATCACATGACTCACTGGGCCCTGTTTCCCTCGAGGCCCCGCTGTATCTGTGCCCTCCATGGTTTGACTATGTACACACCCTTCTTTTGATTGCATAAGATACTCTAGTATTCTTCCAATTAATTCCCCTTTTCCTTCACGTAATTTGAGGTGGCTGTCTGATACAGCAGGCCAGGAGCCATGAGAATACAATCCTGAAGTAGGAACCTCAACAGAGAGGTCCTCATGTGGACACATGAGATTTCAACTGGTCATCACTGAGACCCTTGCCTTTTAGCACTGTGTCCTGAAATGATTTTGCCTGGATCTGTGACAGCTGTACCCCGCCTTCTCCTCATTCCCAAGGGACCCTGGAAGGGGAATTTTGTATGTTCCCTACTGGCAGGAGAAGGCAGCACCATGTCTAGGATTTCCACCCCAGAATATAATGAGGTGGGCATACATATTTAACTACAAAAGGTTTAGGGCTACATTGCTTATGCTGTTAAAAAAGAAAACTAACCAAAATGTCTAATAATGATAAAAAGAATGACAGTCCAGCCAACCGATAGGATGCTTTGCAGCTAATAAACCCATTTTGAAGAACATACTTAATAACATGGAAAAGTGATTGATAGAATATGTGAAAATCAGGATATAAAATTTAATGTACTTTATAACATGACCAATTACATAATATTGTGTAGACATAATCAAATAGCCAAAAAAGAACCACAAAAAAATAATTTTTTTCATTACACTTTCTGCATTTTCTAAATTGTTTATGATGACTGTGTTTTACTTTTTAATTCTGGTATTCTGTTTGAGCATATTACTTTGTAGTAGAGCAATTTTTTCTATAGAAAAATCAGATATTTCTCTGCTATTTACTCTTGAACTTTACTACACAGTGACCTGACCAGCAGGAACTGTGAGGCCCCATCTTTTGCCATGTGACCCCTCCAGACACCTATTCTCGGGTCACCTCTCTCCCTTAACCCAGCCTTTCACATGAGCCTATTTGTAGTCCCAAATCCACCCAAGGTAACTCTGCTGATCCTGTGACCTGCCTTATTTGAGCTCTTGTTCTGGCCAAGGTGAGAGCCCACAGATTCCTAGGCCCTGCAGGTGTAATAACAGCATTTAAGGAGGGCATGTCTGAAATCCAGGACAGACCTTTGCCTAAAGTCACGAGTGTGGCTGCACAGGGAACACAGAGGACCCAGAGTGAGGAGCTGAGGTTCTCAGCCTTCCAGCTGCTGTCTGACTGTGTGAGCAGGGACAAGCCTCCCTCTGAGGCTCTCCGCCATCTGTTCACAGGTATAAACCATGATACCAGGGCCACATGCGGTTTTAGAATTCTTTACTGACCAAAACTGTATTCTCTTATTCCACAGTGTGACTAACAATAAGAGCAAACCCTGGCCACATACCAGGCACAGTTCTAAATGCTTATATATATTCACTCATTTCATCTTCACAACAACCCTGTGAGGTAGGTTCTGTTGTTATCATCATCATCATCATCATCATCATCATCATCATCTCTTTTTAGTAGATGAGGAAGCTGAGGCTAAGGAAGGCCAAGTAACTTGCACAAGTGCACACAGAAGGGACAGCTGAACTGGCCCTTGGATCTAGGCCAGTAATCATTCTGCTCTTCTGCCTCGTGGTAACATGATCTCAGCTCACTCTTCCCACCTTCACTGCCAACTTGGCCTGAGGGGATCGACCACAGTGACTCACCAGCAAGACCGCAAGGTCAGTGAAGCCCACCCTCCCTGCCCTCCAGCTGCCCAGAGTTGGCCTCAGGACCCCTGCCCTGCAATTCTCCCTCCTCCCCAACTATGCAAGGATGGCAGAGGCCCTTTCCCTGCTGCCCAGGCTCCCTAAGATAAGTGATCGGGCTGTGGGGTTCCCACCCATTTGGGGCCCATATTCCTAAGTGAGAATGCACTACAAAAAGATGAAATATAACACCTATCACTTAATGAACATGCTCTTTTCTCTCTCTCTCTCTCCCCACCTCCCTCTCTCCTTCCCTGCTTTGGTTTTCAAAACAGCTCATTGTTGTTCCTCACCTGCATGGGGACAGTGAGGCCGGAGGAGATGGTGTAACTTACCTACAGGCCCCCCTCTGGAAAAGGCACAGGAAGTGTCACACAGAGAGGCACCAGGCTCTCTCCTCCCTCTCTTCCCACATCTGGTCACCTCATCTCCCTGACTCTCATCACCATCTAATTGTGAAAAAAACCTTCAGTAACATTAATTCAAATGAAGTATTTGGGTTTCAATACCTTCTTTTCAATTTTATAGCAGGTTGCCTTGAACTTTCCATGTCTCCAGTTCCATGAGATTATTAGTTCAGCCATCCGTGACCTCAGTGAGCTTTCTGGAGTGGTTGAGAGAGGTGAGGGAATATCTGTACAAATGATTTTGAAAGCATCAAATCATCTACCAATTCCAGGACATTATTCTGTCTTCGTCTTCATGAATAGCATCTGGCATGGCTTCCAGGCCGTGTGGAGGAGCAGCTAGCGCTGTGAAGCCCCAGAACAGAACGAACTTCACCCAAACCTAGTATGTTCTATTCAACCAAAACATCACGAAGATAACTCTGAACTGTTCTACAAACACCATAGTCCCAACATGAACACAAACTCAGGGAAAAGAAAGGATTCGCACACAATCAACCCCAAAATGGACGGGCTTTCCTTTCCATGAGTTTACTGTGAGTCTTTTTCTTATGTAATGAATATGCTTATGTATAATAGCATGATTAAGTTTTTAAAATCTGCTTTTTTCATTTATATTCTACCATATACACAATCACATAATGATAAACATGTTTGTAGTTTCTTTGATAAAGAAACATTATTATTCTGAAAGTAATGCACATTCACTGCCAAAAACTTGGAAAGTGCAAAAAGAATAAGGAATAAAATTTAAATCAATATTTATTTCAGAACCCAGGCATAACCTCTACTGTCTTTCTGTTTAATTACCTTCTAGACTCATTAATTTGCATATATATCATAAAAGATAATTGATCAGTAGACTATATATACTGTTTTATATATATAAGTTTTTCATTTACCTTTATATAAAGGAGTATTTTCCTATGTCCTGATGACCATTTTTAATGGTTACACAATTTGTCCCCGGCTTCATTGAAATACTATTGACATGTAACATAGGTAAGTTTAAGGTATACAATGTGATGGTTAGATACATGCATATATTATTGCAAAATGATTACCATAATAAGGTTAGTTAACAGCTCTATCTCTTCACATAATTACAATTTGTATGTGTGTGTGGTGATAACGTTTAAGATCTAGTCTCTCAAAAACTTTCAAGTATGTAATACAGCATTAATAATTATAGTCACCTGATCGTATTTATCTTACTTTTCACCAGCATCCCATTTCCCCCCCCCCCCCCCCCCAGCCCCTGGCAACCACCATTCTACTCTCTATTTCTATGAGCTTGGCTTTCTTTTTTAGAGTCCACTTATAAATGACAGATACAGTATTTGTCTTTCTCTGTCTGACTTACTTCATGGAGCATAATGTCCTCAAGGTCCATCCATATTATCACAAAAGGCAGACTTCCTCCTTTTCCATGGCTGAGGAATATTCACGTGTGTGTGCACACATGCGTGTTACCACAGCGATTGCATAACTTTTAATCCAGCAGTTGTATACCATAATTTACTCTCCCATTTCTGAGTGGTTGGTCAGTTGTGTTGGAATAAACATCTTCATGCATATAGGGGGGTTTTTCTCCATAGTAATTTTTTCCCTTGAAACAACTCCCAGGAGAAATACTATTGGGTCAAAAGTTATTAATAGATTCCCTGTTATATCTGAAGCAGCCTGACTCCTTTCAGCTTATTCATTTTAATTCACGTTGCTGCACTGGAACTCAGCATCAATAGACACATTAGGTACCAATGGTTGCGGGGAACATTGTAGGGCTCCTGCTAACCAAAGTTCAGAACTGAGGCTCTGGGGGTACAGAGGTTAATACATAAGACTTCTTCTGCCCAGTATCACCCCCTTCTAGCAGACCAGCCGACCTTCTTGGAAGGAAGGTGATAAAATTCTCATAGATCTGGAAAGGTTGGTTTCTTCCCCCTCAAATATCTCTACCATCTCTTGGTGAAGGCCTGTCATTTTTACAGCTCTGATCATTGACCTTAAAGTTTTTAGATATGTTAAATATAAATAGCTCTGGGCAGGGTAGCTCAGCAAAACTGCTAGTAATCTCTTCTACTTTAGTATAATAAGCTTTCTTTCTTTTTTTCTTTCTTTTCTTCTTCTTCCTTTTTTTTTTTTATTTATTTGACAGTGGTTTTTGATGGGTGAGGGAGGGGTCAATGGAACCTGATTCGTGGGAAGGCTGTTTTGTCTCCTACTGAGGAGCTTTGTCTGCTTTACAATGTTTCTCCACTTAGCCCCCTTTCCCTGCCTGAGTAAACAGGGCTATCCACTGATACTGAGTGTTAGCAGAGGCTAGAAGAACCTAACGATTCTTACTCAGTGATATTGTGTTCTTTTTAAAATGCCCTCAGACGACAGATCTGTGAGGAAATGTCAACCTCACTGGTCAATGAAATAAATATTAAAACAACAATTAGTGCAACAATTTCTAACAATTGGCAACATGGTACTTTATTACTAGTATAAATGTATAATACTAGAAGGATATGAAGACAGGCTGATAAATTTTGCCTCCACTTACATAGACCATGAACAGGAAAAGATATTTTAATGAAATAAAAGAAGAAATATACCTACATCACTTATTTTCAGAGCCGCATAATTATTCTTCCACAAAATCACCATGTGCTTCAGTACACTTCCGTGGTCTTGATGGAGCTGATCACCTGCAGTCATAGGCCTGTCACTCGTGGTTTGTCACTCACATCTGCTTGCCCCACATCTCCATCTTTGAACCGCCTCATCCAGCGTCTTACTGTCCTCACACCAACACACTGGTCACCATAAATGGTTTGCATTCGTCTGTGAACTTCAATTGGAGGAACTTTTTCTGCTGTTAAGAATTCAGTAACAGTATGGTATTTAAACCGAATGTCTAAACACTTCCATTTCGATGTGCACTGGGTGAAAAGTGTAAGTGTCTGTGTGTGCAAGATCAAGAGTGGTGGAGGGGAGGTACCATGTGACTACACAGAACCAGTTATATCCAGATATGTCTAATGTAACAAAAAAAAATATTGCAGTGGAGGCAAAATTTATCAGCCCACTGTCATATACGAGTATTCTGGCAGTCAGTTTGATGATATTATATATATTTTTAAAGGGCATAGAAAACAGGAATGTACTTTACAAGGCTGTCTATCACAGTGTTATTTATAAAAATTGAAATGATCAAAATACCTGATAGAAGATTTCAAGTAAAGTATAATAGATCTTCATTACTGGACTATTACTCAGTTACAAAAATGATGTAGATAAATTTTATTGATACAAAAAAGAAATGCCCAGACTGTATTATTAGGTAAAAAGAATAAGTTACAGAATAGAATGACCCCATTAAAAAAAAAAAAGGCACATATGTGTCTGGAAAGATATAACTAATGTGCTAAGTTTTGATGATAAATACATATGGCTTCTGTGATAAGAAAGTTGTATTTTAAAATTGTTTTTTAAAGGCTTTGAGAATGTCTCCTTGCCTTCCAAAGGCCAGGTGTGTCCTTGACTTGCCCTGGTCCTTACAGAATGTGTCAGCAATGAGGCTTGGTATGCTGCTGCACCCAGCCAGGGAGACCTGTGCCAGCCCTGAGGAAGGTCATCTGGGCGCTCTGCCTTCTCCACAGCCCAACACAGCTGCACATTCTCACCACTGGGTGGAGTACGCTCTGCCCCACAGCCAGCTCTTTCCACTTCCATTTTTCACATCAGTAAAAATTGTAGTCTTGATAGTGAAAATGGGAAATTGGCTTTTCTGTGGTTTGGTCATAAATATGTAGTAGTGATGGAAAGGCAATCCTTGGAATTTGCTGGGTCTAAGATGATAGCACTGCATATTTTTAAGTCATTGGGTGACTACATTTGCAGAGACTCCTGCCTTTACACTGCTGTAGCTGCAGTAAAGTGCAAATGTGCCTCAGAAATGCGACACTTCCAACACTGTGTGTCTAATGGAGTGTTTCAGCTGATATTAGTCTAAGACATTGGTTCCCAAGTGGTGGTATCAGTACCCCCAGGGGTACGTGCTGGGTCATGCCGGGGTACAGGGAAAATAATCAGGAATGGTGAAAAAACAAGTAAAGAAAAAAAATGCCATGGGAGTTCCCGGTGGTGCAGTGGCTAAGGCTTTGGTGCTATCAATCCTGTGGCCTGGGTTCGCTTCCCAGCCAGGGGACTACTCACATACTAAATAAATAAATAAATAAATAAATAAATAAATAAATAAAAGCAAAATCTTTGTATATAATTTAGAAAAAAAAATGCAAAATGTTAGTTAAGTTTGAATCACCATTAATGGAGACACTTCAAAATTAGATTATTTTAAAGAATGATGATTGGTGAGGGCGAGGCTATGAACACTTCCCACACTGCTCTTCTACCAAGCATTACACACTGTCTCTGAACAACCTATTTGCAACGTTTCTAGAATTTCCCCAAACATATAAATATAGCTGTAGCCAGACTACTTGATTGGTTTAGTTATTGACTGCATAAAAGTAAGTGCATTGTCTTTAATTGTGATTCTTTTCACATAGGTTTTTAAATTTAATGTGTAAATATTAATTCTTGATCATCATCATCAATGTTTAACTGTGTTACAAATATTGTAAAATTAAATCTATGGCTTGTACTTTTAGTGTAGTCATTTTTCTTTCCTAACTTCTTACCTCATTTCCACTATTTTACATGAAGATAGGCACTGCACAACAGTGTCAGTATTTAAAAACAAGGGGTACAACTTACAGAAATGGGTTTAAAAGGGGTGCACAAGTGGGAAAAGGTCGGGAACCAGTGGTCTCAGACAAGCAGGGTCTTGATCTTCTTTCTCAGGTACTAAGTATCTCATTCCCATAGTTAGGGACACCAGTGGAATTTCCATTGCCCCAGGAGGTATTTCCAAACTCAAAGCAGAAATTGTCTCAAAAGAATCTTTCTCTGAATCCCTGTGCTCCCAGAAACAGATGTTTCAGTCTCGCTCTTATTTCAGGCTCTTTCTCTTATTTCAGTCTGTTAATCTTGTACACAAACCTTTGCTCCTTTAACTCTGCCACACTTAAGCGGGGCATACAGATTCTGGCTTTCCTGTTGCATTTCATTTGATTGTTACCCACTGTCGTGGATGGGGTCCCTGGGACAAACCCCTGTATAGGTCCTGAGATCATCCCATGGTCCCAACAAGCACAGACCTGTTTGTAACAACGTGCTTCCGGTGATTGGCCTGTGCCCTTGGAAGAGTGAAACTCAAGAAATCAATAACTTAGTTAGGTCTTGCTTTGGTAATCCACTTAGTTAGCTACTGCTTCATTAATCCACTTAGTCTGCTTTGTTAATCCACTTAGTTCATAGCCTGAACCACCTCATGGTTTTTGTTTTCTCTTTGTTTAATGATCTGCTTTGCTCCCTTTTCTAAGGCTACTCATAGTAAGTACCTGGTTAACTCAGTTATTTCTTAGTCCTCAGGCAACTGAGTGCCAGAATCCATGTACTGAGTCCAAGACATCTCCAAGCAGACCAAGCCCGGGGAAGTGAGTTTGCACCTACCAGCCCTTGGCCCTGTCTGAGCACCCCCCACGCCCCCACACCCCCTCACACCCCCCGAACTCCACCCCCCCACACCCCCCACCATCACCCCACCCATCTTTCTTTGTTCTTCCCCAACCTACTAGGCTCGGGGAAGGTGGCCTTTGAGTCCAGAGTCCCCTGCCTTCCTTGAAAGGCTGCATTTTGAATAAATCTACTTTTCTTTCCTCAAACCTTGTCTCTGATTTTTGGACATGGCAAGCAGCACCTGAACCCCATAACAAGAGCACAGCTTGTTACCAAGCCCCCCACCGTCCCCCAGACTAGAAAAGAGTCCCTGACCTAAAATGGGGGCCAAACCACAGGAGCAAAGTGATCAAGTTGGTGGGTTCCAGACAGGGTCTGGCAAGCCCTCCGAGAAGGGGCTGCTGCAGCGGCGGGCCGGGGCCTCCGATGACGTTCCAGCTACACGAGAAAAGAGAAGGACGCTCGTGCCCCAGCCGGCAGGCCGGAGCAGAAACACCCCGCGCTGAGGGTGCCAGGACGGCGAGAACGCAAGCGTCCCAGCTGCGATTGGCGAAGACTAGCAACAGTGGACCCCCGCGCGAACCCCTGTGTAATGACATTTATTCCTAGTACTCCTGGGAATTGGGCTCTTGACATAGAAATTGAATTGAGAAACTGAAAAATAAAGCAAAATGTCATCCTTTGTTTCCTGAATCTGGGCCTGACACGCTGGGCCTCACACGGTCTCTTCTCCCACAAGAGCAGGTCGTCCCGGGGTCACCCGCAGAGAGCTGAGGGAGGAGCGGTGTCGGGATGAAGAACAAATTCCAGTTTGTTCTTCCCGTTAACATGGTTTCAGATGTTCCTCTTCCCGTCCTTGCCAAGCAGGACTCACGCGTTGGAATCAGTGTGTCAGGCAGGATGGCTCTCTCCGGCCCACACCTAACACCACCACGGGGCCGAGGCTGTGTCCCATACCCAGCAATCGGGGTCTGAACACCGGAAGAACACCTTGATTTTTGTCCTTGTTTATGGCTGTTGGCTGCTTGGTAGTCGTAACCACATTTGCAGACATCCACACACACATGCAGAAAGTGACCACCAGTGATGTGAGCTGAGAAGTCTAAGAGTCCATAGGAAGGGCATTTAAAAGAAAATGGGGACCCAGTGTGTAAAATTGTCCTGGCGACTTTCATGGCCACTAGAGGGAGGACATGTGACATGTCACTACTTAAATGGTCACCAAATGGCTCTCAGCTTCAATCATTCACTCACTCATTCATAAAGGTGAATCGAACAGAGCTCCTGCACTCACTGTGCTCCCAACTTCACGCCTAAAATACTGACAGTTGCATTTATCCCATATATATGTGCTGTCTTTATCAATTTAATTTAAGCTCATAGGTGCCTATGAAAGCTTTCTCAGGATTATTTTAATCCTGGTACTGAAATCTGTACAAAAGAGATGTTTTTTCAAGATATATCTAAGCCATCTGTGACAAATATATATTTGGTCTTTCCCCCTAATTTCTGGTGCATAGCTCCTAAAACCCTTGGGATCTCCAGAGGGAGAAGAGTCTTTTGTATGGTAATGAGATGACTAGTGCTGGGGGCCCCTAAATAGCTTCAGATCCCTGTTGGTCTCCGGAAAGACCAAGGCATGATTAGGGGGTTAGAACTTTCATCCCATCCCCCTCCAGCAGAGAGGGGAGAGGAGCTGGATAATTACCAAGGGGAATAATTTAATAGTCATGCCTACCTAATGAAACCTGCCCCAGAAACCTGACATAACAGGGTTTGGAGAGCTTCCGGGTTGGTGAACACCTGGAGGCCTGGGAGAGTGGCCCTCACAGAGAGGAGGGAGCTCCACGCCCTTTCCCCCTGTACCTTGCCCTGTGTATCTCTTCCATTTGGCTATTCCTGAGTTGTATCCTATTTTAAAAACCAGTAAATGTAAGGACCGTATTTTGCTGTGTATAATGCACACTTTCTTTGCCCAAATTTGTGAGGAGAAAATAAGGATGTGCATTATACACGGGTAGTACTAATTCTCTATCTATGTAAATGTTTTTAATTATTTTATTTATGCTTATGAGTGAAAAGTGTAACTCTAGAAATCAATAACCATATCCATATGCAAAATAATACCCTGGAATAGGATAATCAGGTTTTTAATATAAAAAAGGTATACGTTAAAGTTTTTGTAACTTGTATCTGTTCTTGTGTTCTGTAATTATTCCATAAAATTTCTTGTACCACAATGCTAAAAAATAAATGCTAAAATACCTTTATAATACACAAAACAAGTACCTAAATATAAACAAATAAAACTTTGAATGAAAAAATTAAAATATTTTTTTCCTGACAGTTTGGGCCAAAAGGGTGGGCGCACGTTATACACGGGAGCACATTATACCTAGTAAATGTGTTTCTGAGTTCTGTGAGCTCTTCTACTGAACTGCTGACCCCGAGGTGGGGGTCATGGGAGTTGTAAAGCCCTGGTTGCTGCTGCTGCTGCTGCTCACAGGTTGTGAAAGGATTCACAGACAAAGTGGGAAGAAGAGAAGCAATTTATTGAAATACGCTCAGGGGAGAGTGGGCAGTGTCCAAGGGCAGCTGTGAGGACGGGCTCAGGTAGCCAGCCTTGGGGAGGGAAAAATCATCAATAACGGTGACTATGGAATTGGGGTTGGGGGCTCTACTGATGGCCTGGGGCTAAGGCAGGGAGCAATGGATCGTGGCTTCAGGTCCTGCTCAATCACAGCACGGCTCAGTCCGGTTTCCCGGGGGAAGCAGTCTGTGGGCCTTCAACTTTCATGAGTCTGGAGCTAAAACACAACTGAGGCCAGGATGCTATCTTAAGTTGACTGCAACTCTTGTTTCTGTGGTTAACAGACCTGAAGTTTTGTTCCCAGAACTTATTTTGATGTTGACCAGAATCTGATGTCCTAGGGGCTTAAGGGTTAAATAAAGTTGACACACAGTATGCGTACAGGTAGGTAGGAAGATTGAAGGAGAAGGATGCAAGTACGTTATAGTTCTATTGGGCTGTCACAAAGCCAGTCTGGAAATTGAGAATGTTCTGGTTTCTTTCAAAATTCAGTTGTCTGTTGCATAATAAGCACAAGTTTTAACCAGGGTATTGTTCTCTCAGAATGCAGGTGTTTATAACCATGGGTCCTGAACCTGCCAAGACTTACTGGCAGTAATTTTCTACTATGTTAACCGTACCTCAGCAGGAATTCCCAGTTCTAACCAGTACGTCAGAAGTACAGGTGGCAACCTGGGGCTTGCAGTTAGTATCCGAAGTTGGAGGCAGTGTCGCGGCACTGAGCCCTTAACTGTGAGGTCTCCGCTAACTCTGGTAGTATCCGAATTGAATTAAATTGTTAGGCACCCAGTTGATGCCCAAAGAACTGCAGAATTCATTGGTGTTGGAGAAAAGAGCTCAGATTTGAGTAAAAGTATTGTGAGTAAAAACAGCTCACCATGTTTAAAATTAGCTGAATTTGAATGTTTATTTATGATCAACTTGAATGGCTGTAAATGTAATTATATCCTGTCATGGTGCCTGATAAATAGTAGTCACTCAATAAATGATATTATCGTTCTGTACTTGGGCAGCCACTGTGTGCCAGGCTAAGTGAATTAACATGATTCTTCATTTACATAAGAAAAAACAAAAGGCTTTGAAATAGTTGTAAGTCAGGATGGTGAATACCAAGTGCATGTGCCTCCCTTTATCTATTTCCCTGCCCGAGGCAGACATTGCTAATTGATTGCAAGTCTCTCTTCCATTGAGCCTGAATTTACCTCAGAATACTTCTCTCAGTCAAAGGTACAGCCCATTTGCCATTCCCAGGCCAGGAGAAAGACTAGGAGTCTAGAGATTCTTTTTTATTTTGTCTCAAGATCAAGAGTGCCTTGAGATGCAGCCATTAAATTGTTTTGAGCATGTGGAGATCATAACTTCTAACTCCATACAACTCGTAAGAGGTTTAAATGTGAGAGGCGGGAAAAGCTTGGAAGATTAAAGGAGCAAGGCAGTCCCAAGAGGATAACTCCCAGAATTCACAAAAACAAAAATACTTAGAATCTTTGCCAGATGACAAAGCTCCATTAAGTCCTGTTTAAAGCAGAGAAGATACTGTTTCCAAAGCACCTTCTTCTTACTAATAAGAGAGGAGAAAACAAGATGAAAAAGAAACAAGGAAAGAGAGAGGACACACTTGGAGACAGAGGCTTACATTCCAGTGCCAGGTCTGCCTCCTGTCAGGCATGGAGATGGAACTGGTTACTAAGTTTCTCTGGGACTCACATGTTCCTTACCCATTAAGTGGAACAAACAATGTCCACCTTTCAGGGTTATTGGCACTCTGAAATCAGTTCAGGTCTGCGAGAGGGCTTAGCGCACCGTAGGGACTTGGTGAACCCCCAACCTTGGGTAGCAGAAGGAACCACAGTTTGGAGCCAGCCCAGTCTCACACAGTGTAAGAGAATGCAGGTTTTGCTTTGTTACCTCCCTCTCTTCCTCCTTCCTTGCCTCCCTCCCTCCCTCCCTCCCTGTCTCTCTTCCTCCCTTCCTCCAGCTCTTACTGACTATGCCCACTCGATGTTGAGCAGGGAGAATCTGTGCAATGTTGAACATTTCTCTGATCTCAAGGCCACCATGAGGGCATAGAGGGCCATTTGCGTGACATGATTTGAATAGCTACCCAGTATCCCCACTGTCCCACAATTTGACCTCTTTTAAGTTTTTGAGTCTCTCTTTTAGGGAACTTTGCTTACAACTCTGACTCTAGAGCTGATGACCAAGAGGCGGGCTTCCCTGGGCAATTAAAGGGCACTGGGGGCAGAATGAGAACTGAGCGGTGGAATGCGGGCATTGTGTGTGACAAGCACAGAGGATAGGGAGGGATGAAGTGAGTCCCAGTCTTGTAGGATTCCAGGAGATTTGAAATATCTGGTCCTTCTCGATGTGCCTGAGTTCTTTTCATTCTTTTCAGGCCAGTTCAGTGTGGTTTTACCCTTCTGGGGGCTCCTGCAGTGCTTTATCTGTTCCTCTCATTGGTGCTTCTCAGCATTTGAATGCATAATGCAATCACATTTGTGCACAAACATGGCTTCATCGCTTGCCATTTTTACTTCTCCTTTTCTGGGTTCAAGGCAATGACTTGGAGTCCCTCAAACCACACTCTTTCTTGCCTCCAGAAAGCTATCCCTGACTGCCTCATGGTCACCCCCACCTCCGCCTTCATCAGATCTGGGAACCCTCATTGTTCCTCTAACAAGTTCCATTCACCATCTTAGAGCAAAGTCCTTGAGTCACTTGTCTCTCTCCTGCTCTGGTCTGCGAGTCCTGTCAGGGCAGAGACTTTTCTTGGGCCCTGCTGTTTCCTGGGCACCAAAACCAGAGCCTGGAATGTAGGAGGTACTCAAATATCTCAAGGCAACTAAATCTTCTAACTTTTTAACCCTCTGCTACACAGATCATAGTTCATGGCTTAGTGCTAGGTGCTCAATAAATGCTTGGTGAATGAGTAAGTGAGGGAATGAATGAATGAATGACTTGTAAAATGGGTAGGGATCTCAGTCAAGGCTACAAATAACAAGGGGTGATGTGCTGAATATCTTCTAAATCCTTTCCAGGTCCACTCTTCACCTTCTCCCATCTTTTTTTTTTTTTTTTTGGTATGTGGGTAGTTCCCTGGCTGGGAATAGAACCCAGGCCAAAGCCTTAAGCCACTAGACCACCAGGGAACTCCCTCCCATCTTTCTTGATAGCCTGGGAAGTTGACCTTTTAAGACTGTATCAACAGGCTCGTTTGCTCTCCAATGGGAAGCACCAGTAGAAGTCTTGGTAGAGTTGATTCTCCTTATTTGAAGATTCTTTAGTTGCAACTTTGCCTACTTGCTAAAATCTGTTTGTAACCCTCAAATCAATATTCGTGGCACTTCAATGGTCATTCGTAGACATGCACTGAGTAGCAAAACAGTTTAGTCACCTGATGTGCACATTCTCTGCACGCTCTGTCTTCTTGTTTTAGCTCTCATGCTATAAACAATGGTCCTTTTTCACAGTTTACTTAGTGCCACGTTCTCTGCACTTTTGTGTTGTTTGTTGGTGACTTCACTGTTTAGAATGCCCCCAAGTTTAGTGCTGAGGTCCTGTCTAGTGTTCCTTGTGGAGAAAATAACATGTGCTAGAAAAGCGTCATTCAAGAGTGAGTTATAGTGCCCTTGGCCATGAGTTTAAAGTTAATAAATCAACAATATACGAGGGCTGTCCAGAAAGTATCCAGCCGTGTAATGTGAAAAACAGAGGCATCTGTAGCTGGATTTTTTCCAGACAGCTCTCATATAGTAAGTAAGGTGTCTTTAAACAGAAACACACATGAAACAGAGTATGTATTGATCCGTTGCAGCGACTTTATAGAACGGAACTCCCTCAAATAACGAGCGTGCATTGTATGTATCCCCCAGGCAGGCTCCGTCCTGCTGGGTTGACATGAGGTTGACTCCATCCATGCGCCAAAAGATAGCTCCCATGGGAAAGCTTCTTTGGAGATCTTGTCTCAGATTCCTGGTAGCAGCTCCCTTTCTGTCCCTTGAGGTGACTGGGGTGGTAATAGGCTCCCCTGGAGCTAGCCCAGAAGTGCTTCACCATCTCTTACTGATTTCCCTGCATCCTGCCCACAGGTTTGCACGTCCCTTTCTTAAACCCCCTTCATGCCCCATTTAAGTGTGCCGTCTGTTTCCCACCAGAATCCTGACAAATCCTGACAGTTTGTGGAAACCCCCAGGTGTTTTCCTGCCAGCGCCTGGATACCAACAGGAACTTGGCTCCGCTCGGCCCTCCAGTCCGGAGCCGGTCCCCTCCCACAGCTGGAGGACCTCTAGGCCCGCGCTACTCAGAGTGGGCGCTTGTTAAAAACGCACATTACGGGAGTTTCCTGGTGGTGTAGTGGCTTAAGGCTTCGGTGCTGGTGCTGTCAGCGCTGAGGCCTGGGTTCGATTCCCAGCCAGGGAGCTACCCACATACCAAAAAGCAAAAAAACAAGCAAACAAAAACGCACATTACTAGGCAGCCTAGGTTTACTGAATTGAAACTCGGGGGCAGAGTCCTGGAATCTGTGTTTTAATAAACCCTCCAGGTAGTTCTTACGCACACCAAGTTTGAGACCCCCCTCCTGGAGAGCTGGAAGGTTGGGGGCGGGTAGTGGGTAGGTGGAGGAGAGCAGCCCCTCCGTGCCAGGCCCCCAACGCCCATCTACCTGACTCTCCATGGTTTCTGGGACCCTGTTTTTCAAGGCTGGAGCACGTGTAGGAACGTGCGCAGGCTGGAGAGCAGAATCCTTCGAACCCAAGTAGGGAGCTATTTCTTAACTAGCAGAGTGTAATTTCTTACAGAACAAGTATAACTTTCCTGGGAGCTCAACACTGAAAACCCAGGCATCCCTGAGCACAGCCGAAAAGCAAGAGGGGAAACAGTAAAGCGGTGAAGGGCATCAGGAGATGCTACCCCAAATTTTGACACATTGATTATTTTGAGCTGAAAGCAATTGAGAAACAGCAGATTTAAGGAGAGCACTCTGCCCTTCCCCTTTTCTTAAAGCAGGGCATAAATTTCCCTTGGTGACGGTGCCATAAATGTTCCCCTACGTCACATGCCAGGACGAGGAGAGTGACCCATACACAGCAGATGGGAAGCAGGCCCCGAGATGAATCTGCAGAAACAGACCTTACTTAGTAAAATAAGCCTGATCTTCTGTTAGTTTCCCCCATAAATTTATTTCCTATTTACTCTTACCCAATTTATTGCTCCTGAAAGCCTACATCCCCTTTCCTTTGTCTAGGCACTTCTCTTTCACCCTTTGTTAATGTGATATACAGGTAACCCCCGTGTGACATGGTTGTTAGGTCCCTAACATGCCGTGTTATGTGAATCCGTGTTATACGAAACAAAGAACTTGTACAAAAGAGGGGGTTAGCTTCCAAAAATTAAAAGAAATACCACTATAGTTTTATAATTAAGATAAATAGCTTTATTAAAGCAATTCTCACCAAAAGTATAACATGTTAATATGTATTAGTGTTTTCTTCGTCATCACTGTGAAGCACCATTAACCAAGGGCGTTTTCTTTTTGACAAGATATCTTCATCCTCGGAGCTTTCTTCAGCATCATTTTGACCGCTATTCTGTACTTTTTGCAAAAAATCTGTATTTTTTTTAATATTCATTTTTATTGTTAGACTTATTGGGGTGACATCTGTTAGCAAGGATTACATAGGTTTCAGGCATACAATTCTACAGTGCATTGTCAACTTGTTGTATAATAAGTTCACCACCTAATGTGACTTCTCTTTCCAAAAATCTGTATTTTTTGTTCTAGCGAGATGAAATGTCTTTTAAGAGGTATTTTTTCTTTCCGTCAGACATAGTTCAGGGTTATAAATTAATCCACAAAAATGAAAAACGTAATTACCATTTCTTTAAAAAAGGCTGAATAATACTCACCTGAAAATTTTTAATCTATGTATAATGTAGTAAAAAGAAAAACACAAAGTTTTAAAGTGTATGTACTTTATACTCCACAATCAAAATGGATTTAAAAGTCTAATAAATTTTTAAAATTCTCGGGGGATTCCCTGTGGTCTAGCAGCTAGGTTTCGGCGCTCTCACGACCTGGGTTCGATTCCCTGTCAGGAAACAACCCCCCAAAAATGTCTGCAGTCAAATCTGATACGACATCTACATTTGAATGAAAAATTTCAAATGAGATAATTTTTTTGCCCTTAAAAGCTCTTATTACACTCTGTGTTGTTCAGGGATTTCTCTAATTCTCAAACCGTGTTAGAGCGAAGCCATTACAGAAGTGCCGTGTTAGGCGGGGGTCACCTGATTGGCTCCCTAGTATAACTGCGTCTTTGGGTCTTTCCTTCTTTTTTGTGCCACCTCTGTGTATGTAAAAACGTTAACATCAATAAAATTTGCATGCCTTTTCTTCTGTCAATCTGATCTTTTGTCAGATTCATAGTCCCCAGTGACTAAACCTATGAGAACAGGGGACGGTGTCCCCCCACAGTGACAGTGGGCGGGCAATGACCGTGTGACTTTGAAAGAGGGAAAGATTTCCATCCTGCCTATAAAAACCATGTGTCAGTGTTGCGAACAGAATCTCTTCCGTCGTTGCTATTCATTTTTCTATAATCTCTCTTATTTCAAACAGCATGTTTGAGGCAAATTATTAAGATACAAATACCACAAGGTTAAAAAGAAATAGCATCCTTGGAGTTTGTAAATTATTCATATAAACATTCTTAAAATGGTTGGTTTCTTTGCTGATACAGCAGCAACCAAAGATCCCAGCAACTGAGCAGGTAAGACTGCTACTTACTCGTGCTAGAAATCACAGCATCTAAAGTTAAGACTTAGAAAAACTCAGTGATTACTACCCTATCCTTAGGATCCCACATTCTCTAGAATGCTCTTGGTTATTTAAAAAAAAAAAAAAGTATATTTTCCCCAAGAACGTAGTTAACATCTTAAAACCGAGTATGTGTTGCTTAGATAAATGTCATCACTGTAAATGTCTATATGATCTGGGATTTTTTAATTTTATTTTTGATTTTAAAATGGGAGCTTTTTTGTTTAGAAGATCATAACAAACTAAGAAGTATTTCAGTAAAGAAATGGGTATTTTTTTTTTTTTGAGAATAGCAAAAATGCCTTCCTGACTCACTGTGAAATCAAAATCTCCCCAATTTGTAAATAGACAACTTTAAGCAATATTCCTTTGCAAATCATTTTAAATGTAGTGTTATAACTTTTCCTCCATTTTTTTTTGTTGTTGTTGTGAAATAAATTTTGTAATGTCCGTATGTGTGGAAGAAAGGCATTCTTTCGTTTTCTTTTTTTAATGACTCATAGTCACAATAGCTAGTACTCCACTGCCAGGCCTTGATAATGTAACTCCTGTTGTCACTGACTTAAAGCTGGACTGATTCTGAATAAGAATGAAAGTGTTAAAGGGCTTGCATGTTAAAAGAAGTTATTAAAAACCCTCTTATCCTTGGAGGGCATTACACTGTGTTAGGTTCATGAGACCTTGACTCTCTCTCGCCCTGCCCACTTGCATAGGTTTTCTGTATACATATGCTTCCTTTCTCAATCTTGTTTGCATGCTCTTTTCCTTTTTTCTCTCTGACCCATGAGAATGAAAAATGTAGTGACAATACTTCTTTAAATAGTATGATTTATTCAGTTCTAGTGTACCAGAAAAATTAAGAGAGCATTTGTCTGAAAAAACAAAAAAGAAAAGAAAAGAGATAAGCATGGAAGCAAGTGACAGCAAACCATGGAAAGAAAATGAGATGTAGCCCAGGAGTGATATCATACAAAATGTATGCCACAGGTACTGCATAATTGCTGAAGGGGAGCCTCAAACTTGGCGCTGACTTATTCCAAAGACCCTGTAATGCTCCCTCTTTGAGGCCCCTCAGGAGACAGACATCTCATCTGGCTGGCATCAAGAAAAGCCAGAAGGACAGAGTTGGTTTATGGTGGGTGTTACCCTGACTTTGGGTGTAGTATTTGTTATCACTGTTCAAGGGACTGTGGGTTTCCAACTCAGCACATTAGAATCATTTGGGCAACTTTCCCAAATGATATAATTGCCTGGGCACCACCCAGATTAACTGAATATAGCCCTCTGGGATTGGGCCCAGAAAGTGATATATTTTTTAAATGCTCCAGCTAATTCTTACAGCTGAATAGAGACGCACTGACAACTGAATCTACTCCGAGGCTTACAAACCCAGGCATGACCTGAGGAGCCTGTTAACCATTCAGATTACCCAGCCACACTCTTCCTCCTATCTCAACCTGCTTTTCAGAAGGCTAGAAAACTCCATGTTTTAAACAAGAACCCCAGGTAATTCTGATGCAGCCCATCCACAGATTCCACTCATCCACAGAGCCTAAAGTGAGAAGAGCTGGGCTGTAGTCGGCTCACACAACAGCAGGCTGTGTGAGCTTGGGCCTATTACTTAAGCACTCTGGTTTTGTTCCTTGTTGATAACATTTCCAACTGACTCACACCTAGAATGGGAGCTGCACCAAGCCAGGGACTGGGGTCTGCTACTTTTTGTTTTCCCAGTTCCTAGGTCAATGCCTGGCACAAAGTAGGCACTTAACTAAATTGAAAATGAACTCATATTTAGGAAAGCAGATTAAAAAGGATTAAATGCATCTGTGGTCACCAGGCATTTTTATTTGGAGACAGAGAGAATGAGAGTAAGAATGAGAGTGAGAAAAAGAGAGAGAGCGAGCATGTGTGTGTGTGTGTAGGGGGCGAGACTGACATCCACAAGCCCACAGTGGACATCCTGGGTCTCTGGGGTCATCATTCCAAGCCTGCGTGTGTGAGTTTGGGGCATGGGTGGAGGAGTGACCCTTGGCCTGGTTTCATCTATCTTTTTATTTTTTGGTTCCCTTTGTAAAATTATTAGTTTCAGCTGTACAAAAGAACATAATGATTAGACATTTACACACCTCCCAAGTGATAAACCCTAGAAGCTGCCCATGTGATGTTACATAGCAATTATAATACCATTGACTATATTCCCTTTGCTGTCCTCTACATCCGTGCCTATATATATAAACATATGAAAGTTAACATTGAATATTTTTATATTATTTTCAGGTGTACAGCGCAGGTAGGCATTTATATAACTTATAAAGTGCTCCCCCAATCAGTCTAGTGCCCATGTGACACCATACATAGCTTTTAGGTTTCATCTATCTTATGTCAAAATGGGTGGATTTATGCATGTGCCAACAGGCAGATGATTACGTTTGCCCTGTCCTACTTCTATAGGAACTCAACGTGCCAAAAATGGGCTGCAACAGAAGGATTTGTTTTTATTACACAGGTGGCTCTGAATAAACTTTTTTTTTTTTTTTTTTGTAGCGGTTCCTTGGCTGGGAATCGAACAAATAAACTTATGACAGCATGGATTTTCCTTGCCAAGGATAATAGGACAACTTATTGAAGTGTGGGCATTTCTTGGTGATCTGAGAGAGTGTCTACAGATATCACGTTCAGAAACCAAACTGTGACCTTGTTTAGGTAAAATGCCAATTAGAGTACACAAAACACATCAAGTGCCACGAAGAGCGAAGCGGGTGGCGCCAGAGCCAGGGATCAGGGTCTGGGTCCAGGCTCTGGTTCTGGTCCAGGACGCATTTATGCCCTGGGAGGGTCAGTTCTCCCTGGGCCCAAGTTCCTCATTTGTGAAATGAAGGGGCTGGATGATCATCTCGAGGCTGCAGCTGAGAAGGGCTCCTCAATTTGTTTCCCTACTTAGGTCAGAACCACCCGTCTGATCACGATAAGCCATGTGGGTCCCTCCTTCTCTTTCTGGCGTCCACCTGCACTCAAACTGACACACCCCTGTAAACCAGTCCACACTAGAACACTTTTAGAAAGGTGATAAATGGTGATAGAGAACTGATCTGGGCGATGAACACATAATACAAAACATAGATGATAGATTGTACAATTGTACACCTGAAACCTATGTAATTTTTTACTAATCAATGTCACCCCAATACATTTAACAATAAAATCTGGGAAAAAACCAACCAACCAAACAAATAAAATAGAAAGAAAGAAAGATGATATTCAATTAGTTTCACCAATACTTTCCCATACAAATTAACTTCATAGGCTTTATGTAGCAATCCCCGTTAAACCAGAATTCTAGCTGCAAATAACAACCTTTAAACAACAAGTGGCTTTTTGGGAGTGGATGTGAGGAGAGATCATTCAGCTCAGTGGTTAAGAGCTCAGACTCTGAGCAATAAAAAATAATTACAATGTCCTAAACCTACATGGAAAACCAGAAATGTCTAACAACAAAATATATGTGACTCATAGACAAAACCAAACTTTTCTTTCTGCTGCCCCTTATATCAGTAGGTGTATTAGTTTCCTATTGCTGCTGTGAGAAATTACAGTACCACAAATTTAGTGGCTTAAAACAATCCAAATTGATTACCTACAGTTCTGGAGGTCAGAATTCCAAAATGGCTCAGCGGGGCTGTATTCCTTATGGATGTCCTAGGGGAAAATCCATTTCCTTGACTTTTCCAGCCCCAAGAAGCTGTATTCTTTAGTTTGTGGCCCTGCTCCACTCTTACCTGTGCTTTTATCATCACTTCTCTGATTTCTCTGGCTCCCACTTTTCTTATAAGGACTTTGTATTTATATTGGGTCAATCCAGATAATCCAGGATAATCTCCCCATCTCCAGGTCCTTAATTTAAGCATATCTGCAAAGTCCCTTTTGACAAGTAAGGCAACATATTATCACAGGTTCTGAAGTTAGGGTATGGACATTATTAGGGGGCTATTATTCTACCTACCACACAGGTTTATCTTTAAATCCCACCTCAGCTACTTATTGTGTGTGTGACCTTTGGTAAATTATATTCTTTTTCTGAGCTTCAGTTTCTTCTTCAATAAAAGTGCATTAATAACACATCCATATTATAAGGGTCTTTTGTTTTATTTTGATTGGTTGGCTTGGTTTTTTTTTTTTTTTTTTTTTTTTGAGGATTAAATAAGGTAATCCTGTTAAGCACATGACATAGTGCCTGCCTAGTAGATGTTATTCATAAGAGAAGGAGAAAATTTTGTGTTTTAGTTAAAAAATCAAGCTGGAGCCTGTCTACAGTCATCTACATCTTAACATCACTGTGTAATCATGTAATGACTAAGATGTTATAAATCCTAAGTTTTGAAAAATTTAATTATTCAGGATAGTCTCTTAATTAAGGTAGTAAATTAGAAAGCAATGCTTTAGAGAGATTTTTAATTATAAGAAGGGAGGGCATATTTTCTAGATATAAAAGTGAGTTAAACAGAAAATACCGTCTGCTGGAGTCCCCTCCCCCTCTCCGCTGGGCATTCTGTATCATGGAGGCCTGGGTGGCCTGTGCATTGGTGGTGCTGAGGGGACGCAGTAGGAAAGGGACAGGTGGGAGGGGTGCCATCGCACTCTGTCAAACTTAAAGGAAAATGAGCCCTGCTTTTAGAAGAAGGCATCTGCAACTTGTCTTTGTTGCCTATCCACTGGAGTTTCCTAAAGAAAGGGCCTCTATTCCATGTCAAACAGGAAAATCAACTATTCTACCCAGGAGTGTAGGTGAAATGTGAGATAGCCCAAAATAGAAGAGGAGTTTCCATCAACACAAACATGTTCTTCATTCTTTGAGAAAGAAGTAATCATCCAAAAAAACAAGTGAAATGATTGATGTTGGACCAGAGAGATAGCAAAGGCCTTGGGGCAGGGACTAGAGTACAGTGTAGTCAGAAGGCTTCGAAGGATGATGAAATCAATATGAGCTCCTCCTCTACACACTCGTGCAAGTGCTCACCCAGTCCTCTGAGAAATGTAGTTGGATATGGCTATTAGTCATATGTGGGTGAAACTTTGCAATGTTGTGACATAATCATAGATTACATTGGCAAAAGACTTTGGCATCTATGAAGAGCTTTCTCATAGTATTTTATTTAATCCTTAGAGTAATCCCATGAAGTGACTGAGGGAAGTTTTATTATCCTTGTTTTTACAGATGAGGAAACTAAGGCTCAGAATTCCCTAATAAGTTCCCCGAAGTCACACAGAAAATTAGTGGCAGAGTCAGGATTTGAACCCAGCTCTACCCACCACTGGGGGTCTCGTTTTACTCTTTGCTGCCTCCCTGTATGACTGTCCATCCATTCCTTTAATGGTGAGTGGCTACAAACTGCTTTGTCTGCTCTCTTCCTGCCCCTCATTTCACCTTATGCTGTTCCTAGCTCCCAAAATGCTCTACCATTTTGCTTTGCAAAGCACGGTTAACTCGTGTGATAAGGTAGCAGCACTGACGTTAACAGAGAACATGTTAAAATGCAGAATCTCTCCTACCCTAGACTTTTAGACTTAGATCCCAGGTAGTTCCTATACTCTATCACATCTGCCCACCCAAATCTTCCTGACACTCCAAAGTGGCTTCTTCTCTTCCTTTCTCCCTGTCCAAACAATGGAGTTTGATTAATTTCTTCTCTTCCTTGGAATTTTCACAGTCAATGGCTTCATGGCCTCAAAAGAACTCCTCAGGCCCCCTCACTTTTTCTCAAAAGTTCTCCCACCTGGAGTCCTAACTCATTCTAGCAAGGAGTTCACACAAGGAAGTTTCCTCACAAAAGTGTCCAAAGAGCCCTCAGCGAGGTGTGCTATCCCGAGAGGCTAGAGCTGACCCCATTGTTTGTTCTAAGAAGGACTGTGGTAAGACTTGGATCCCACCACCCTGCCTGGTATAATCAAAGAGAACTAATTGGAGTTTTTTCTTCCCTCCCCTGTGGGAGAAATAACAAAGACACTTGGCAGCAAAGGAAAGAGAGAAAGATGAGGAAGGGTGTGATTAACCCACAGGCAGGAAGAATCCAAATAATCAATTAATTGGGTGTTAGTTTTGTGAGAAAGAAAAGAGAAGATAAATAACTTGAACAAATTATTCTCTCACACTTGTGCTTTCTCTCTCTCCTCCCCACTTCCCCAAACTTTATGAAAATTCTTTTTTAATAATACAAATAATTGTCAAATTCTCTCAGGGTCACAGGTTAGGGGCATTACAAGTTTAAAATAAACAATGATTTTTTTTTTTTTAAACCAACACAGAAAAGAGCACTGAAGGTTTCCTGATGAAAACAAAAACAAGTAAACAACTAAACAAAACAAGTAAACAACTGAAACCATGACACAGGTTTTAGGCTCAGCAAGTATGAGTTTTAAGTTGCAAATGCCCAACACTGTTCCCAGGGAGGGGCCAGACAACGTGGAGGGTGTCATTTCCCCCTGTTTGTGTCAGCAGGAAACCTAGCTAAACCACCAGTGAGGCCAGAGCTCATCTTGCACTCCGGAGAGAACCAGAAGGCCAACGTGCTCAAACCAGCCATAATTCATGGTAGACCAGTTGTAAAGAATGTGGTGTTTGTTGATTTTTATCTCTATGGCCAGGCCAGTGTCTTTGGAAGGAAAAATTGGCGTTGACATAACCAGAAAGCATGGAAATCTATTTATGGTTTCCTGCAAGGCTGGTAAAGCTGAAAAATCTGCCCATATGTAAACAAAATGGGAGTGGGGAGGGATGCAGGTAGCATGCCTAGGTTCTGTCTAGAGGAGCTTTCTTTTAGTCTGAACCAAAAGACTCCTTGTCAGTTCTCAGCAACGTGGAATGTAAAGGTTTCTCTTTAGCTTTCACAAAAATTGAATTTAATCTCCCCTGCTGGGTCACTGTGGCTACTTGACCATTTAATGTCTGAGCCTGGGTAGAAAGAGGTAGAAGACTATAGGAAGGAAGTCCTAGGATTTAGAATGCCGGTGTTTTCCAAGACAGGGTATCTAATTTTAAGCGTAAAGTGTTTTCCTTCAGATTAGAACCAATTTGCAGGTTTGATTGAGTCTCAACATCTGGAAATGTCTTTATAGCTTATGAAAGATTACACTGCACACTTTCCCTTAAATCAAGGGAGAATTCCATGTACAGCCTGGTTCTCAGGGGAATATTTTATTTATACCAGGTGTGTCCTTGAGGGCTTAAAGGTGAGGTCTTATAGGCTCATAACTGGAGCTGGTGGGAGGGATCCAGTTTGTAGACCTGTTTTGTTTGACACATGCAGTAGTCTTCTCTTTGTAAAATTAGTGTCCAACATTAACAGAGCAGAAGATTTCACGTAAATATCTAAATTTCTACCATTTCTTAAAAATTAGAAGATCTGGCTATATTGAGCCCCAGATTCCACAGAGTAAGTCACTGTTACTGATTTAGGTGGGGCTTGAGGCTGCAGTTCACCTAAGTCCCTACAACTTTAAATCTGTTTTAATCTTACCTTCATATCAGGAAATAGTAATGTAAATCCTCTGTTCTGTCACTCCAAATATGTCACAGCCACCTTGCTAACACAACAGCACATGTGAATAAACCAAAGTCTATTCATCACTTGGGTTTTAAATCCTCAGTCTCAATGTGAACCCCCAGACTTGCAGGAGACCCTTCAAGATTAGCTTTACCTCTGGCTAGGATATTTGGGTAGCTCCCTGTGTTAAGACAAATTAGAACTATGGAGGAATCAGGAGGAAATGGTTTTAAAAACTTGAAGCTATGAATGAAGCTCCTTCCTTTGCCTTCTCTAAAGAAACAGCATCTCTGCCACCGATCTGTGTATTGATTTTCTTAAAAAAAAAAATTGAGGGCAGATATCTAGCTTTGAGTTGCTTAGAAGAGGCTATTGAAACCCAGGGCCTTTATTATTATTATTATTATTATTATTATTATTATTATTATTATTACCATCATCACAATTTATAACAATAGCAATGGAATAGCAAATCACTTTACTATAACTTTGAACTTAGGCAGGCATGTGTCTCTGGAGTTGAGAATTCTTTTTAAATTCTACTTACTATAGTCAGCTGTGAATAATTTATAGGGAATAAAGTTTTAAATTATTGTTATCAAGGTGAAATTCACTTAAAAATTAGCCATTTCTAAAGTGAACAATTTAGTGGCACTTAGTATATTCACAATATTGTGCAAGTCGCCATATCTATCTAGTTCCAAAACATTTTCATCACCCCAAAAGGAAATCCTGTACCCATTAAGCAAATGATTCCATTCTCCCCTCCTTCCTGTCCTTGGTAACCATCAATCTGCATTTTGTCTGTACGCATTTACCTATTCTGGATATTTTATATGAACAGAATCAGACAATATGTAACTTTTTTGGTCTGGTTTTTGTTACTTACCATAATGTTTTCAAGGTTCTTCTGTATTGTAGCAAGTGTCAGTGCTCCATTCCTTTTTATGTCTGAATCATATTGTGAGTGAGTTTTTATCATAAAAAATAAGAGTACCTATTCTTGGTACTTCTGATTTCCTGTTCAATAATGGCTTATGTACCAAGGGCAACTTGAGATGACAGAGAAAACATATTTTTTTATAAGCCCTTGCATTAAGAAGGTAGGAATAAAGAGGTATGTACATATAGGGTGTGGATGAAAAAAGAGGCCACATACTAAGCCTGACAAGCTCAGGGGAAGCCACCATGGCAGACCCTGCAAACTCAGAGACCAAAAATTAACCACACAGGATGGTCTGGACATAAAAATTCCTAACTGAAAGCCAGTCATGGTGGGTAGTCACATCCTAGGCCTGTAGCTTCCATGATAAAGTCAATCTTTACCTTAAGCCTGTCTATTGTCTTTTTGCATCTAAGGTAACATATCCTTGGAATGTCAGTAACCCTTTTTTCCAGACCCCCCCCCCCCAGGATGCCCACCCCACTAGAACAGGAAACTACAGAATTCCACATTGTTATATTGTTCCCTGATTACCATCTCTCTGTGTGCTATAAAATGCTGTTAACTATCCTGTGCCCACCAATGTAAAAGAAGTATCTGTCTCTTCAATTTACTTTTTATCTAGTCCCAGAGATTTCCCCACTTTGCTTTCACCCACCCCCTTAATCTATCACCATGGATTTCTTGTGTCCCTTACATCTTCTTCTTTGATTCTAGTGTATAAAATAAGCTACAAAACTCATTTTCTGGAGCAGTTTCTCAATCTGTTGATATTTTGCTTCCTGGCAATTGTTGTCAGTTTGGTTCAAATAACCAAACTCTAATTAAAGTTCTCTACAGGTTTGGACACTTCTTACGTCCACAAGGGATATGAATATGTGTATTTCAAAGGGTGGGGAGCTCCGAGCAGTACCAAACAATTAAATAGTTGCCCTTTAAGTAAAGTTAGAAGTCAAGTTTCCCTCAGGCTTATGCAGCAAATTGTCTTTCACACTTTAGGTTGTTAAAGACAAGTTTGGCCAAGAATTTTCTAAATTGCTTTCACCCACATAGCCACCTGCAGAGAAGTGACAGGAGGATTTGGAAACTAAGTCAGAGACTCCAGACATGTCATCTCCCCATCTTCTGAATATTGTGCAAATAAGGTCCAAACTACAAAACAGGAGCAACAGCTGACACATCTAGAACTTTTACCTGGTCTCTTGGTATAGGGCCTTAAAACAGCCCTATTACTTCTCAGATGGGGAAACCGAGGCACAGTAAGGTTAAGTAAGTCAGCAGAGATCTACCACACAGCAGGTTGGTGGTAGAACAGCACTTACCAAAGTGGCGTGAGTGCCGAGCCCATACTCTTAATCACTGCAGGGTTCTGCCTCTGGCATCTCTGTTTTCTGATGTGGTATGGCAAGGTGCTTCAGAAGCTGGCCACTGGGGGTGGGAGGTGGGCACGGCAGGAAGAGAGAAGGTGGTGATGCTGACTCGATCTTCACAGAGGTTAGGGATGGATGACCTGGCCCAGGCTTCACTCACAGTTGGCCTACATGCTGTCTTGGACATGTGGACAACAGACACTCTGCACCATAATGACCATTTTGGCCTATGAAGGAGTCACAGATTCCAGGAACCTATCTCCAGAGTCAGATGTGGTAGGTGAGTAGGAAACAGGGAGATGAATTTTATTAGGTCCCCAGGTTATTCTCATGTTACCTGGTCCTCAGACCACACTTTGAGAGATACTTGTCATTCTCATCCAAGATCTAGTATTGTCCCTATTGTCCTTTGAGTATCTGGGAAAAGCAGTAGTTACAGAGGCTATTATTGGCCAGTAGAGATCCAACGAAGGTCACTGGCTCACAGGCCAAATGAAACAGGTCCAGGATAGAGCTTGCAAGAGTGTGGGGGGCTGCAGGGGGATATAACTACCTAGAGTGGGATGCAGGCAGAGATGGGGGTCTCTGGGTGTGCATTTCTAAAGGCACTGAGACCCGGCAGAGCACATGCTTATGAATATTTTAGTAAACTAAAACAACCAGCTGCAAGCATGGAGTCAGCTTCCCTCAGCCCCCAAACTGCTGAGTCACCCTCCTGTCTTGGCTTACCTGCCCTGCAGCCCAGAGGGAAATGCAAAGCCCTGGGTATGTGACCCTCAAATAAATCCCTAGAGACTTTTGGCTTCCTGGGTTCTTTTCCTGTAATACAAGAAATGAGCTATGAAGGAGGAAAAAGAAAATTCAAAATCCAAAGCCACTTAAAAGTATATGTATCAATTCTGTGTCACGGGCTGAATTTAAAGAAACATTATGTGAAAATTCTCTCAAAATTTTTTTTATTGCTTCAGCAATGGATTAATTGCAGAATCTTTACCTTGAACTTTTTAATCTAGAAATGTGCTTGAGGAGCACAGGCCAGTGATGTGCCTTTTGTCACTGTGTTTCCTTGTTGGATCACATCCACGTTGGAATCAGTTTATGAACTGTCTTCCTAAAGATCAAAATGCAATAGAAAAAAAAATGCAATAGATTTTAAGTGTCTTCCTGGGCACAGGGTTGAGGAGCTCAGCTGACCTCCTGCCTCAGGCTCTTAAAGAGAGCACTGAGCTCATGATAGAAAAGGTTGAAAATAGAGAAATGAATAAGAAACAATAAAAATCACCCATAGATAACTACTGTCATTGCTTCCATATATTTTCTATCCATATGGTATATTCTTTATTCAATTTTGTATCCTAATTTTTTCTTTTTATTAATATTTATAACATGAACATTTATCCCACATTATTGAATAGACTTTGGTAATTTCCATTTAATGCTACATGACGTTCCACACTCTGGATATAATTCATTTGACCTTTATTTTTATATTCTAAAGCAGTTTCCATATATTTGGCTTTTATAGATGAGCATTCTTTTGCATTTTCCTAGTTATTTCTTATCACATCTTGGGTATATTCCTATATATGAAAATACTACATAGAAAAAGATGAATTCTCTTATGGTTTCTTGTACGTCTTGTCAAATTGCTTTCCGGAAAGGTCCTTTCAATAGAGCTTCTCCTCACTTAACGACCCACCTGTTTAATGACCGCTCAAACTTCTAACTTCTCCAGTGCAGGGAATCCCCTTTCTCAGTCTTTGTCTCGTTCCCACACTAACTACACGAAGCATTCACGATCATGCAAGACTGGATATTTCATGTATAAGTGTGGTGTCTCGTGATATCTATTGAAAAAAACACACACACCGCAAGACACCTGCCTTTAAGCTCCTCACTTATTGACAAATTTGCTTAATGACCTGGTTGTAGGAACAGAACTCAGTCATTAAGTGAGGAGTGCCTATACATAATTCACCTGCATCATGTAAAAGTGCTTATCAATTAAACTGGTATCAGTGGAGTATATTACAATTTCAAACAACACAAAAACTTTTTTGTGTGATATTAAAAATGGTTTATTTTCATATGTTCCTTTGACACAAAGGATAATAGGTTTTCATGTTTTTCTTTTGAGGCACTGCTGTTTTTCTTACTGTTTTTTAATATATATTAAATATAGCTATTAAATTATATGATATAAAATATTATGTAAATATATAAATTAAATCTATATTTAGAGACAGAGAGTATAAAGTATATTATTCCATTTTTAAACTTTGTTGAAAATAATGTTCCAAGTTTGTCATTTGACTTTTCATTTTTGGTAATTGTTTTTGACATATAGAAGTTTTCAATTTTGTGTAGTCAACATGTGATTTTTTTCTTAATGATTTCTTCTACTTTTTTATTAGAGTCCTTGTCCATTTTGAGTCTTAATTATTGTAATTAATTATGTTTACCTTATTTCTTATTGGTTAAAAAGGTTGTTTTATTCTGAATTCTACTTGATTTTTTTTTTTTTTTTTTTGGTAATATGGTATGAGGTTCCAATTTGATTTTCTTTCCCCATAAGAGCCAATTTTCTCAACCCCATTTGTTTCCAGAAAGCCTTTTTAGCTAGGTACAAGTTCTTTCAAAAAGCAGAGAATCTCCTTTCTAATTGGCCATGGACAAGGGTAGTCTGACATGATGGTTTCATCTAGTAATGCAGCAGGACTCATTTCCCAATTCCTGTGTGGCCACCAGTTACAGGGAATAAGAAAGCAGGGGCGACCAACCTGCAGGCTGAAGGGGAGTTAAGAGTGAGGGACCATCCCTCTCTCTCTAGGCTTGTGGGGGTAGAAGAGCTCTGATGAAAAACGGGATTTACAGATCTGGCCCCTGGACCTCTTCTGCTGGCACTGCAGTTTCTAGGCTGCCTGGCTTATAGGAGGTGTTTCCTGTGGCTGACCATTGTCACCAGCTCCTGAATGTTCCATTGCAGAGCTTTGTATTAATAGTTAGAAAGTCCCAGCTTCAGCCTGAAGGGATCTAAACCAAACCAAACCAAACAAACAAAACCCTACTGGTGGCCCAGATCCTAGACATGAGCCTTCATCCCTGGCCCTTTAAACAAGCTGCCTCACCCTTACACCGCCTCAGTAAGCAAGTAAAACTGAGCTGTAGGCAACAGTGCATGCCTACAATATTTACCCAAGATTTCTTTTGCCTTTGGAATCTTTGTTCTTGATTTCTCAATCTTGAACTAGCTCTGCCTATCAGCTTTGGATATCTGGTTTGGATTCTCTTATCTCTGGGTGTGGTACCTCCTTTGATTTTAATGTCACTGTAACATCAGGTAAAAGACATTTTGCCAGCTTCAGTCCCAGAGAACTTTCACCAAGTGCCACAGTAGCCCCTTTTCTAAGGAAAGACACACATAGGCTATGGGATGACCTCTGTGGAAGAGAGAGACTGGTAGTTCACCTGAATCCTGACAGCTCACATACCCTTCCACTCACTTTAGCCAGGTTACTAGGAAATACCAAAGAGATGGCAAAACAGAAGGGACTTGGGACATCTCTATGCCTGTTGGTGGGTCTAGCTCTCACTTTGTCCTAAAGGGACACATAAAAAAAACATAATTATCTGCCAAGTCAAATGAATTGAGTCAACTCCAGTGATCAATAGCTCATAAGATGGGGCAGCTGAAGCTTTTCACATTTCATTCCATCCTCATCAGCAATATGATAACTGGGAACTACAATATGTGTTTCAATTCACTGTGGTCTACTTCCCACACAAATAAAATGAGCTCAATGTCTCAAATACATCAAAGGCCAGATGTTAGCAAAGTCTTTTATTAGCCTTTATAATCTAGGTGTGGTCATTATGCTGCTCTGCCTGGCACAGAGACATGTCATAAAACATAACTTAGAACATGACCTTTCACTGCTCAAAACTGCCTCAGAGTCCAGGAGGCCCTCCTTGCACTGGCCCTTGTCCACGTCTCTGAAAGTCCTTCTGTCACTGCCCGTTTGCTCAGTCTGCTTTAGCCATATGCCCTACTCAGTGTTGCTTCTGAACATTCCAGTTCATTTCCTTCTCCCTGGAGCATTCTCTTGTCAGGCTTTTATGGCCTCATTCCTCTCTTCTTTCAGGTCATCTCCAATGTCATCTCCTCAGAAACATCTTCCTTGATCACTTTAACTTAAAATAGCAGCCTCAGTCACTCTCAATTCTGTGCTTTATTTTTCTTTATAGCACTTTATCTGATATTTTATTCATCCATAAATACACACACACACACACACACACACACACACACACATTTATTGTCTCCCCCACTAGCACATAAGCTTTACTAAGGCAGAGACATTGATTTGTTCTTCCCCATGTTTCCCCGCCTTGATCACTATCTGACACAGAGTAGCTATCCAACCACTGGTAGCCTGAAAATATTCGTGTGAATACTATCATTTACACAAGTCTAGAGGAAAACTGCCTTCCAAGACCCCGATTGTAACAATGCAACTTCCATCACTTTAGGGCTTTATGATTATCATGGTAGGAAAATGGCTTTTAATCCAGTTTGCAAAGGATTGTATAAGGAAAAAATTCTGGAAAATAGTTCTTAATGAGACTTACATGTGAGGTGTTTTTATATGTATTAGCTGATTAATCCTCATTGAAGCCCTCTAAGGCAGGCATGATTTCCATTATTACAGATGGGACACTGAGACACTGAGACTAACTTGCATAATTTCATGTGTACTGAAGGTTCCTGATGCAGGAACTCAGATCTAGCTGACTCCAACAGCCAGGCTTTTTTTGCTGTTACAGTATATTGTCTTCCAAGGAATATTGTCAGAGATGCATAACTTACATTATCCTTTCAGAAAAAGAGTGCTCAAATCATTTAACACAGCTTTTCGTAGGTGCACTTTGTCCCTAGGTTTTCTGATACCCACCCAGTCCAGCAAGTGACAGCATAAAATAAGTAAAGCTTAAAAGACTATGAGACATTTGTGCCCTTCATCTAGGAACCAGAGACCCCTCACATTGTGTTATGCTGTGGTGGACAGAGTTGTTTCTGAGGTTATTCTGGAGATGGTGGAGGCATTAGAGTTTTTGTGAAGAGAATAAGAAGACAGTTGGTTTTTATAAAAGACAAGATGTATTCATTTTCTCATTCAATAAATATGTATTGAATGACCACCATGGGCTAGGAACAGAGCTAAGCATTGGGGACATAGTGATGAATAAATTAGACAGACGTTATCTTTGGTCTCATGGACCTTACAGACTAAAAAGGATCTTATCGAGCTAAACTTATGCTGATGCCATAAAATTATATTTTCATTTATTCACTCAACCAAGAGATAGTGGATCCTATTGGAGAAGGAAAGATGGTGAGCCAGAAGGACTTTGAAAGAGGGCAGCTGAAGAGCTGAGAATAAGGAGCATCCTAGTGTCTGGTGGGCATGAGCAATAGGCTGGAGCAGATTGGTAGGGTAGTGCGCCTTCCCAGGGGGTCTCTAGGTTAATGGTCATGGTATACCAGCAAGTGAACCCTGGAGACATGGAGTTTTGAAACAGAGAAGCTCATTGCATTCAGTGGGCAGGGAGAAGACTAGATGGTCGCTTTTCAGGGTGCCATATTCAGTAGTGCAAAAGAATGCTGTTTCAGTAGTCCACCAATTTAGATTTAAGTTCTTTAGCTGTTAGCTGCAAGCTGCTCAGCTATTAAGTGGGAATAAAAGTATTTCCCTTTCAGGATTCTCATGAGAATCTAATGAGATGATGTATTAAAGCGCTTAGCACAGTGCTTGAACCATGGCAGGTATTCAATAAATAAAAGCTATTATTTTTCTTCATCTGTTAAATGGAGACACTAATAGTACTGGTTACCTCAAAACCTTATGAAAATCTGCAATTAGATTATGTATGTAGGAGCATGAGGCTGGGCGCCCTTCGCGCAGTCCTAATTCTAATTTTAAGATCCAGGAGCCTACACTTTCCCGAGCCTGTTCTTTTTTTTTTTTTTTTTAATTGTTAAATGTATTGAGGTGACACTGGTTAATAAAACTTCAGAGCCTGTTCTAATGCTCCTTACAAAAACGAGGCCATTGCCGCCTTCATCTGCCTGGTGCACCATGCGCACTTTAAAAGCGATCTCTCACTTTTCTTACGTTTCTAGGTTTATGGGTATCTTTCCATTTTGAAATCTCTGTCCCACATCAGGCACGGAAGCTCTGCAGAAAATACCCCTATTACAGTTAACCTGGGCTGGCCCTGCCCTTGCCCACCGGTGATCTACCCGAAGAGGCTGGGTCTCCGCGCGGAGGGACGGGCCAATCAGAAGAAGTTTGGCCCTCTGCAGTTTCCGTCCTCTCACTAGGAGGCGCTGCGGCGGCCACGGCTGCTCCCGGGGCTGTCTCGGGCTGTGGCTGTTGGGCTGACACCTAAGGCTCGTGGCTATGGAGTGGGGGTCGGAGTCGGCGGCCGTGAGGCGGCACCGCATCGGAGGGGAACGCCGGGACGGCCCGGGAGCCACGCTGCTACCGGAGAGGGAGGCCCCTGCGCAGGAGCCCTTGGTGGACGCCTGTGGCAGCAGCGCGAGGACGCGGAAGCGCGTCGCGTCGGGTAGCGGCGGCGCGAGGCGGGCTGCAGGGACAGGACTGTCCGAGGCGCGCGCCGCCCTGGGGATAGCGCTTTACCTGCTCACGCTGCGGACGCTCGTGCAGCTCTCGCTGCAGCAGCTCGTGCTCCGTGGGGCAACTGGGCACCACGGGGAGTTCGACGCACACCAAGCAAGGTATCGGCTGCTCCCTCCCGTCCCGCGCGTCCTCGTGGGTCGCCTGCCACAGTCCGGGCATCACACCTGTGTGCACCCGCCCCTGCGGGACCGCTCAGGCTCGCTGGCTCCGTTCCACGTGGGGTGGGGTGATCTTGCGCGTTCCTCTTCTGGAGTTCCAATTTACAGGACGCGGGGCCTCAATGGCCCCTTGTTGACTGGTGGTGCAGATAGGGGTGACCAGGGGCGATGCTCCTGCGTTTCCACCCGCTTTCTGCCCCACCTGCACATGGTTTGGTTGTTAGTCCTTCATCTCCTGGAACAACTTCCACTTTTTACTAACCCTTTCCAAGTGAAATTTGTGTACCTAGCCAGTTTTATAAATTTGGTTCCTGGGAAAGTGTCAGAAGGGGATAATGCAGTGGTCTAACTTTTTGAGGGTCAGGTCACACCTAGAAGTTACGGAGGCTCAACCTAGAAGACTACTACAAAAATTTAAAATGTCAGAAGTTCTCAGATTCCTGGGGCATGTCCTTGAGCCGATCTTCCTCTTAAAATACACAAATGTGTAAGGTTTATCTTCCTTTTTAATTAAAAAAAGAGACACTCAAGTGTGCTATGAAAGGAGATTAAATCCAAGGTATTGTAACCTGTTTGTCAAAGCTCATAAATCATAAACTAGCAGAGTTTTCAACAGCCACTGTGTTTTGAATACAAAGTGCTGGAAGCTTATTAAGGACTTTCTGGAACACACCTTCCTCACCCCCTTTTTTCCCCCATTTGGAATGCAGTGAAAAGACAACACTTTTTTGTCTGTTTTAGGGGTAGAGTTGGTTTTGGCCTGAATTGAAGTTATTAGGCCTTGTGTGCACACTAGGAGGGCTCAGTCTATTCTTCACAAGCAAACGTTCTTTTTTTGTTTGTTTATTTAACCTCTTGACTCAATTGTCTTTGCTCATTGTTTTCAGTAACTCAAAATGAGTAACCCTCCAGAGTGTGGTGCAGTGAAGTTACATTCTGTCCTGTCTGGTCTTTAGCAGTTACATATTTTGAATAGAATCCCTAATCTTTGTATTGATTTCATAAGAGGATTGGGAGAATTTGGGAGCTGGGTGGGTAGACAAAACTCTGAAGGATGAACACATGGGAGATGAATTCATGGAACTTTACAAGTGATTTTTCACAGGGTACTTGAAATAATAAAAGGCAGCCTTTTTATGTGAGAAGTCAACTTGTTTTTGGTGGTAAGGGGAAGTGTAGAGGAAGAGTTCTGAGCTAAGTGTAAGTCTTAAAACTAGCACACTGTCATCATCATCCTTTTATTTGCTTTCAGGGATTATCTTGAACACATAACATCCATTGGCCCCAGGACTACAGGAAGTCCAGAAAATGAAATTCTGACAGTTCGTTACCTTTTGGAACAGATTAAACTGATCGAAGTTCAAAGCAACAGGCTTCACAAGATTTCAGTAGATGTACAACGGCCCACAGGTTCCTTTAGCATCGACTTCTTGGGAGGTTTTACAAGCTACTATGACAATATCACCAATGTTGTGGTAAAGCTGGAACCCAGAGATGGAGCCCAGCATGCTGTCCTGGCTAACTGTCATTTTGACTCAGTGGCCAACTCACCAGGTATGAACCTGTTTTTTAGTCATTTTGAAGTTGTCACATTCTAGGAAGCTTCTTATTAATGCAGGTTACTTGGGCAATTGTGGGACACCATTTTCTTGGACAAATCCTATTGGTGATAGCAGGCAGGATAATGAGAATAGTATTATGTAGGATCTCACCCCTTGCTCTTCTCTCAAGTGCTTTATTTATTTATTTTTAAACATTAGTGCGAGCAGCACAGCAACGGGACAGGGAATGTTTCTGGTAGACAGAAGCATTATTACTACTAGTATGTGTCCCTGAATCCTGGAGTTGGGTTCTGCCCCTCCAGGTGTTTACTCAGCTAGGTGTTGTACTAGGCTTTGGAGATGCAGGATAAAGGAACAATCCTTGCCTTCGCAGGATACAGGGTTTGAAGGACAGCTATGCTAGCAGTTTCTTTTGATCCATAAAGTGAGAATTTTGGCCCACTGGGGATGCCATATTGTTACAGTACCTCATTAATCCATAAATCTTCCTCTTAAAATACTTTGTTAAAATAGATTATTTGATATTTAGAAGAGTGCCTGCAACAATAAATGTTTTGAATGATTGAGAATTCCCTAAATCGAACTTCCATTAAAAAAATTGATTCATCAGAAAAATGCTTTCAGTAATTAAAGAAATTATAAGTAGCGAAGAATAGAAAGTAGTAGCATTTCAGAGGTAGATAAGACCTGTATGGCATCTGGGTCAATCCTGTCATTGACACAGGAATAAACTTAGCTGATGACCCTAATCGGAGACAGAGGTGGGACCAGATGCTGCGTTTCCTGGCCAGTCAGTTATTTCAGATACATTTGAAAGCAAGGAGAGTTGGTAAGCAAGGAAAACTGCTTAACCTCTTTCCTCAGTTTCTGATCTGTAAAATGGAGATGATTTAGTATTTTACTCTGCATTGCTTAGAGGATTAAATACAAGTAAAACACTAGAATACTGCCTGGCATGAAAAAAATGCTTTTTTTTTTTGCTATTATTATTTATTATTAATATTTAAAAATTGCTTGAACTTATAGCAGGCCCAATATGATCACCTAGAGTTATACAAAATATGAAATAAAATTTATTGTTTGATAAAATGATTTATCTTAAGATATCTTTAATCAGAAAGCTTGCCAGTTGCATTTAGAATGTAGCATACTTTTAAAAAAATCAGTTTACATGTCTTTCCAAGAAGATTATATGATAAAAGCAACTAGATTTGGAAAAAAAAAGGAACTTTGAATTTTCAACAAAGCAGTGGATAAGCACACAGAGTACAGAATGATTTGGTGGAAAGGGGGAGTTAGGTCAGTGGGACCAATGTGAATTGTTTAGGGTAGGAGAGCGTCATATGTAGTCGTAGCTTGAGAAGGTAATGACATTGTTCACTCACTTCAGTACTGGCACAGCATCCCAATCACATGTTTATTATGAAGTAGTCTTATTTTTAAGATGTTAAAAAAAAAAATCAGTATATACTTTTTTTGTTTTTGTTTGTTTTTGGTAGTATGTGGGTAGCTCCCTGGCCGGGAATCGAACCCAGGCCACAGCGTTGACAGTGCCAGCGCCGAAGCCTTAAGCCACTACACCACCAGGGAACTCCCTACACTTTTTTTAAAAATAAAGTCAGAAATACCTTTGTATGTGCTAGGGAAACCAGTGGTCTTTTATGGCTACTTCGAAGCAGTAATAAAATAAGTGTCATGTTATGCTGATGCTTAAATTCTAGGAAAGGACAAATTAATACCATGTTATTTAAGAGCGTTATATAAGAAAGATGTATATGAAAGTATCAGAAACACATGCCAATACTATAAATCATATATATGGAGTCCAGTAATGCAAAGATGGCATTTTTATGGGTCATTGGAACTCATTTTAAATTAAATTTTTATAAGAATGATATACCAATAATCTCAAGGACATTTCTGACAATAATAAATTGTTAAAAATATTAAAAAACACACTTATAAAATAGACTGTCACCTAAATCCTTCTATTGGATGGACTAATTGAAACATGGGTATTTTGTTAAAGTTCTCTACAGCAACATATCTGGACTTTAGTAACTGATACCAATTAGGAGTAATGTTACCCACAGAAAAGTAAGTATCTTCTTGGGTTTGCTGTGTGGTTCCAGGTTGTTGGTAGAAGAGACATTGAGTTATTTTAGGGGTGGCTTCAATTTCAGGGTTAATTCTAAATGGAAAGAGATGTTGGTTAACCACCCAGCCCTTTAGATGCTGTCCTCTGACTTTCCTTCACTTTCTTAAAGATATTTGACCCTCACTATTTCTGTTCTCAGGCAACAAAACCATTAAAATAAAGGACCATTAAAATAAAGGAAGATAAATGGACAGTTCAACTTTTTAATTTACCCTATGTAGATATGTCTCTTTCAGTTTACCTTTGAATAAAGAAAAATTTTATGGTTTGCTTTTTATTTTAAAGTAATTCACAGTCTCAAAGTTAAAAAACCATTAATTTCATTTGGTTCTTGGAAGGCTGGGACTTTTTACAGACATCTACAAATACTTCCGTCTTGATAATAATTAGATAGTTATTACTTTGTACCATTTTGATTAAAATACAATCCAGTAATCACTGCCAAGACAAGTAATAGGTAATAAGTAGTTTCTTCTTGACTAGGAATTGAATTTGGAATTTAACAATGCCAAAACAAGCATTTTAGTTAACTGCAGAACCTTAATGTTTGCAAAGAGGAAAAGGAAAAACTAACACTGAATGCAGAACACATTATTTTATCCTCCCAGCACACCTGTCATTAGCCTACTCGCTATACCAGGAAATTGTAGGGTAAATGACAGAACTAGAATTTATTTACTGGTCTTTCTTATTTTAAAGGCATGATAACCCTGTAGCACCTTGCCTCCCAATGTATGAGGCCAGAAATGATTTCCTGGGTTATTACTGTACTTATTTACTCAGATTACTCTTTAAAATTTTTATTATAGAAAATTTCAAATATGTGCAAAAACAGAATTGTTTAATGAAACTGGTATCTATCCTTGCTTGGAAATTCTGATCTTGTTTCTTTACCCAATCCTTGCAACTCTTGATTATGTTGAATCAGATCTCAACTGTATCATACTGAAATACAGTTCCTCTGTATTCAAGTCTATATCACTTGAAGATAAGGACTCTTTTTTGACATGCTCATGACACCATGAATTATTTCACTTAAAAAATAATAGTTTCTTAATGTCTTCAAATATCCAATCAGTTATTTTAATCAGTTATCTTATAGTAATTTAAAAAAAAATCAAAGCATTAAAGTTATCTTTATAATTACCTTTAATTAATATAAAAGTTTTTGAATCAAGAAGTTAAGTGATTGGGTGAGGTCCTCTGTTTTAGCAGTGCTGGTATGAAGGATAAGACTTAGGTCATTCATTAGTCTTCTTTCCTGTGTCTAGGGTTCCTTGGAGAAACTTAAAAAATGCTTCAATATCCATACTGACTCCTCTGTAAATAAGGAGTGATCTAGCTTTTATGATTTTGGCAGGAAACCAAGTGGAAAAGGAGTGGGTGGCAGGCAGAGATGATCTAGAAATCTGTGGACATCAGATGTGAGAATATTACAGAGGATGTAGAATAAGGATAAAGAAGGAAACAAATTGCTTTGGGTTGATGAGAATGCCAGTTTTCAGTATTAATTTAGGTCACATCTGGTTGAGTGACTACTCTTGGCTAAGCATGGTTCTAGACATGAGTAAATTAACAAGCCAAGATCCCTGTTCTCATGGAGTTTACTGCTGATGGATGTAATTGTCACCTAGTGGTGACAGACAGAACTATGCTTTTTGTCTTGCAGCTTTGTGATGCTTCCTTGATGAGAAAACCCTGTTCTTAGATCTGATGGTTCATATTGTAAAGATTTTAAAAATCTGAGAAGCAAATCTGTTTTTCTGATTTGAAGGTGCCAGTGATGATGCAGTTAGCTGTTCAGTGATGCTGGAAGTCCTTCGCGTCTTGTCAACATCTTCAGAACCTCTACATCATGCTGTCATCTTTCTCTTTAATGGTGCTGAGGAAAATGTCTTGCAGGTATGACTTTACAGTGTTAAATGCAGTTTGAATACTAGAATAATAATGATAATAATAGCAGCTAACATTTATGCATTTTGATTATTAATTTGAGTAGTATCATAAAATCAGTATGCTAAAGAAATATTATTGTACCTGGCAGTATTTTAAAAATTCTACAGCTACTTATGTACACATGTTCAACATATGAAAACTTGGAACAGGTCATCGTGTCAGTGTTTGATTCATTAAAGGGCTCTGTTATGGCGTAATTATTTACCTCAGGTTTTCTTTGACACTGGAGTTTGGGTTTTGAGGCAGGCACGTAACATGAATATGCATCCATGAGGATTGTCCCTTCTCTTCTCCTAGTTTTTTGCTCTTTCTTTTGTGTAGCCCCACCATTTACCAAGGATGTTGTTTGGCACCACTGATGGAAATCAGGCTGCCTTCTGTGATGGTGAATTTCTACCCAGCAAGCTGTACACAGCCATTATGCATAGAGAGAGAAACAGATAGCCATCCCTAGATACTGCCTTTGAAAAAATGATTATTTTCCTGTTCTTCTTCTTATTAACACAGACATTCTGTCTTTAAAATAAGCAAAATAGAGACTATAATAATTTCAGATTGTTTAACCTAGATTTGTTGTTTTTCCTTCTCATTCAGGCCAGCCATGGTTTCATTACTCAGCACCCCTGGGCCAGCTTGATTCGTGCATTTATTAACCTGGAGGCAGCAGGTGTAGGAGGGAAAGAACTTGTATTCCAAACAGGTATGTGAGGCTATATTTTATATTTTAATTCAATTGCTTTGCTTACTTTAATGTATGTAATTCTTGTTTTTATAAAAGTGGAAAGTTTTTGAATATAAGTAATCTCTTGAATGAAATGAACATTCTTTATAAAGCATGAGATGGTTTTAGCTTGTGTTTATTAAAAATTTTAACAAAAGAGGGTTCCTTGGTGGTGTAGTGGCTAAGCTTTGGCGCGCTCATCGCCACAGCCCAGGTTCAATTCCCAGCCAGGGAACCACCCCCACCCCCACCCCCAACAAAAAAAAAATAAAAGGATAAAAAATTTTAACAAAATAATATTAATAGCATCTAATACTTGAATAGTACATTTTATAATTAATAGCATCTAATACTTGAATAGTACATTTTATATGCCAGATGTTGTTCAAAGCATTTTATATATCTATATCTAGATCTAGATCTAGATCTATATATAGGTCACTAATCCTCAAAACAACATGAGGGATAAGTTGAGGAAACTGACTCAAGAGAGATTACAACTTGCCTAAGATTTCATTGTTGTAAATGGCACAGTGGTATTTCAACCTAGGTGGTCCCAGGTTCAGAGCCCAAACTGTTAACTAGATTGTCATAGAGGTGGTGGACTTTCTTTTATCCATTATGGGTGATTATGATATAAATACTATTAAATGACAATCATTTCATGAATTAAAATAAGAAAATTTACCTGGAGTTAAAGGACTTTAAATTTATTATTTAGTTAAGTTGAATTTCATAAAAATCCAGTAGTATTTAATCAGCCAGAAAAGTAGTTTTAGTTTTACGGTTAAACTTTTCTAAGGATAACAGGATTATAAGTTACAAGGATAACTTACCAATAAAATTGTTAAGTATCAGTTGTCATCTCCCTTAACAGAATTCAAAGCTCAGATTTGTTCATTCAGGGTGTACTGACGTTAGAAGTTCCATGCTATTCCCCACTCTGTTAGTAATTTGGATAATGCATTTTAACCAGAGATGTATTATTTGCCAGAAGTTTTATAATGAAGAGTGTGTTGGGGCATGAGATGGGCTAGGAGAAGTAAGGTGATACAGGAACTTGTTTTTTTGTACCATTTACGGGCCTGATATTGTTTCAGTTATGAAGATATGATATTCTATGATATTCTAAGTGCTAAGTATGTCTTGATAACCTAAACAATGCCATATTTTAATATTCTCCATCCAACTTATTTTAAACTTCTACCTTACAAAATGAATATATATTTAATTTTACCTCAACCTTTGAGACTCTCAAGGCCATGAGGTGAGAAGCAAGGTTTTACTTTGTTTTCACCTCTCAGAGCTTCCTGCTTACTCTTAAACATCTAACTACTGAGAAGAAGCTGGTATCTAATATCTATAGGACTAAATAGATGCTACACTACTATTCATTTCCTCTAACTCTTAGATTCAGTCAGAATGGGGGGGGACACTTGATGTAACAAGCACCACATCAAAAAGCAGCCAGAGAAAATTCCATAAGCAAAGGCAATACTGCGTCATTCTGTCCTTTGGTAAAAATGTCAGGGCTCCCTGTGGGCGGGAGTGTGTCTTTGTAGATTTTTCATCCTGGACATGTACTGTAGGTTAAATGCCTTCATATCTGTGCTTTTAATTTATCATCATAGCACCCTGCTCTTTGTACTCCTGTGACCCCCCAAAAAACAGTCCTAAGATTTAGTCTGTATCTTTCCTGAGTTATGGTATTCATATAAATATATTTTACATATACATATTCCAGACAGGATAAAACACATTTACTTTAGGTTAGTGAGGTCTAGAACCAAGTCAGTTTCTTTCTTAAATTTTTGAGTACTTACTTTTGGTAGGTCTGAATAGCTTATAGTCTGCACTCTTTTTATACTAAATGTAGGTAGTTTTACACACAAAAATGTACAATTGTATATATTTTAGATATAATTGTGTTATTTGGAAGGACATAAATGAACTGTCACTGCTGTATGGTAAGTATTGGCTGGTGGAGCTGTGGTGGTTGTGACTGTAGTGGAGAATGGGGCAAAATGTAAAAAAATCAGTTTGCACTGTCCATTGTTTTCATGAATTTAAAACCAGAACTGTCATAACTGCTTTATTTAGACTATAATTTTACGTATTAAAATTTTTGCATTGCGTATGATTACTTTAATAATAGGGCAGTCACAGACTTGTTACTAGTTAGCAGTAGATATAGAATTTAAATATTTTACTCATTCTAAAATAAAATCCTCACATTTCAAAATTAAATTTTTTCTGGAGGGGCAGCCTACAAAAGATTTGGGGAGAATATTCCTCCCTTTCTCTGAGTCTTTATACAGTGTTTTCCCTCTAGGTTTTGGTAGCTTATTCTTACGGCTAAACTGCATATCCAGAAGCCCTCTGTGTGCTTTCTGACCTTCCAGTGCCTCTTCCAGTATCTCCCTCACTTCCAGATGCCCTGCCTACAACAGATTAACTTTCCTATGGGAATGACTTTCAGAAAACTAGTTTTTGTTGCTTCCACGTTTGGCTGTGAAAGGATAAAGTTCTCTTGGATTTGGAGTTCAGCTTGAGAATGTATGCTAGATTGCTCTGTCCTCAGCTTTTTTTCCCTGTGCAGTAACACTTATCCTGTCCTGGAAACTTTTCAGTTAAAGCAGTTTGTGCTCTCTAGTGCTCTATTGTCACTTCAAAGAGAGACATTCATTTGGGGAGATTTTAGTGATTAGAATAATCATTCTTACCTAATTTTTAAAAAGGGCCGGAGGAGCTCCCTGGTGGTGTAGAGGCTTAAGGCTTTGGCGCTGGCGCTGTCAGCGCTGCGGCCTGGGTTCGATTCCCGGTCAGGGAGCTACCACATACCAAAAAGCAAAAAAGCCAAAAAAAAAAAAAGGGCCAGAATGCATGAAAAGAATGATTTGATTTATGAGGCTAGTAATTTATATCATGAGTCAAGAGGGCTTGATTTAATAATTTTGAAGGTATTATAAAAGCCATTCTTTTAAAATTTAAAGAGATTAAACCAGTAATATATGCTTTTATAAAAAATTCCATTATCAACTTTGAGTAGAAAGCCTGTAAGCAAAGGAATCAAGGATTCCTTTTCTTTCTCCTGTGAAAAAATATCCATGACTCTGTAATCCTACTGCCCAGAGCAGAACAGTGTTATAATTTGGTCTCTAGCTTTCTGGAATTTTTTTCTATACATACACATTAATATATTTTATATAGTATATATTTTTTACATACGTATCTTATAAAAAACTGGGATCATACTTTATCTGCTATTTTATAACATTTTTGAGATTGCATTCTTTTAAAAAAATTACAGCTTTTTTTGGGATACAATCCAAATACTGTACAGTTCACCCATTTAAAGTATAAAATTCAGTGGTTTTTAGATACTCACAGGGTTGTACAGCATCTTCACAATCAATTTTAGAATCTTTTCATCACCCCAAAGAGAAACCTCACTCTCATTAATAGCCTGGCTTCTGGCACTTCATATAATATTTTTTGAGGGTCATCCATGTTGTAGCATGTATCAGTACTTTATTTACTTTTCTTTTCTTTTTTTTTTTAATTTTTATTTATTTATTTATTATCTCGGAATTGTCCATGTTGATGTGTCATGGTTTTACCCTCAAAGGCAAAATCAAAAATGGTCAACACAAGATTTTCTTTCAGCAGGATAATGACAGTAGTACTTTATTTTTTTTTTTAGGCTAAATTATATATCCCGTAGAAGGGATATAAACCTCATTTCATTGATCATCAGTTGATGGACATTTGGCTTTTTTTCTACTTTTAGGCTATTATGAATGATGCTGCTATGAATATTTGTGTGTCTTTGTGTGGATGTGTATTTTCACTTCTTTTTTGTGAGATACCTACGAATGGAATTCTTGGGTCATGCAGTAAATTTATGTTGAACTTTTTAAGAAGCTGCCAAACTAAGCAATTAAGTTTCATTTTAGGAGAAATGTAAATTCAAACAACAGTAAGAATTTTTATATTAGATTTGCTGAAAGTAGGTGGATTGAAAATGCCTATTGCTGCAGAATATAGAGGGACAGCCTTCCCCATACACTGTTGGCAAAAGTGTAGATTGATGCAGTTTGGGGACAGTTTGGCAGTATGTACCCCTTTATAAAATGCGCAGACCCTTCTGTCCAGTAGGTCCACTTTTAGGAGTCTATCCTGTAGAAATAGTTGCACGTAGACATATAGCTCTAAGTACTGCTTAGTCTTCTTGGCTTTTTTATGAGTAAAATATTGAAAACACCTTCCAGGTCCATGCACAGAGACTGGTTATATATAATGGTAACTTAAACATTTTCCCCCTCTTCAGTCATTAGTTTTTCCCTCCCTATGAGATCATTTCCATCAGCACACAAACATGCTTTTTGCTCTTTTCTTAAAGCCACTTTTGACAACCCCCCGCCCCGCACCCCAGCTGCTGTTGGTTTCTCAATTCTCATCTGTTGCAAAATTAGTGGAATTCCTTTGCTCCTGTTTTTGAACTAGTTGTTGATAGCTTTAAATTTGCTGTTGTAAAAGTCACATTGCTGAATTCAGTGGTCAGTTCTCAGACCTCATCTTAATTGACTTCTATAACAACACTTGATGCTCTCAGTCTCCTTTATTAAGTCCTCCTTTTCTTGTTTCTTCTGGATGTTGCTGCCACCAACTAAAGTTGTGATAGAAGGAAGCAGAGCAGTGGGTCTGATGCTGTTTGACTTAAGTTGGGTCTACTTTTACTTTCAGGGAACTTAGACTTTTCATCCTTGATATATACCTCCTCTCAGTATCACACATACCCAAACCCTTTTCATTAAGAAAGATGGGGCTCATTCTTTAAGAAGAAATCCATGTGGGAGCGGCAATGGTGGGCATGCATGCTCCAGCAGCTCCCGCCCAACCTTCACCTCCCTTCTCCTTCCCCTCCCTCCTCCTCCTCTTCCCTCCTTCCCCTTCCCCTTCACCACACTACTGGCAAAACCCAAGTCATCACTGCACTTCCTAAACCTCTGCCTGATTTTGGCCAACTGCCCCCAGTGGCCATCCTCCCCTCTGGCTCTTCTGAGCATCACTGGTGCTTTCCTCTCACTGCTTCACACTGTCCTACCTTATGGGCATGCTGCTGCTGTGTGCCACCTTACCCCAACCACGGGCTGTCCATGGGCCTAGGTGTGGTGGCCAGAGATAGGGTTCCCTCAGCCTCCTTGGGGAGGAGAGAGGCAGTGAGCTGTGTGCTCTGTCCTGCCCCTGCTGTCACCACTGCCACTGGTGACCTGGCTGCCTCAGCCTCGCGAGACAGAGGAGGAGAAGCACAAGGCGTCTGGGCCCATGCTGCAGGACATTTCCAATTGTTTTGCATCCTCGAAGAGCATCTGTAGAAGAGGAAGGAAAAGATGGGTATGAAAACATTTACTCAAAGCTCCTTTTCCCATAACCAAGAAATACCTGGAAAGCTAACTATGCTGGGAAATTGCTGCGACCTGCATGGGTGAACAGGTGAACCGGAGGGGAGAGGATGGGGAATGAAGAAGTAACACACAGACACAGACATAGACAGAAAAGCTGGGACCGGGTGGTTCCTGCGCTCTGATGGAGACACAGAGACCCCGTCTGGCAGCAGCGAGTTTATTTTATAGGGTGGGCAAAACAAGTGAGATCATAGGGGTAATCAGTAGAGCGAGACTGGAAAGTCTACCTCAACTAGGAATATGCTTTCTTCTTTTCTAATCCTTTAAAGTTCTGGATGACTGCACTTAATCAATATCTTGGTACATGTTGCTAAGGCATTACCGTTTGTACTATAATTTTCTTCAAAGCAGGCAAGCCATAGTCATGTTTCAAGTCATTTCCAGAGACCAAACAGCTTTGCTCACAATGTCATGTTTTTTACCCCCCAAGCCAGAAACCACACTCCGAGCATTGTCCTTGTGCACCCAGTTCTGGGCGGCCTTGCACAACCCTTGAACTGTGGATTCCAAGCACACAGGTAGCGTTGCTAAAACCTGTTTTCTCAAAGGACCTGGCTTCTGGCTCACGTGCTCCCTACAGGAAATGATGGACATTTTTGTGGTATCGCTATCCAGGACAAAATTTTCTGGGGCACATCAGGTGGTACTAACAGCTTGCAGTGATTTTTTTTGTTTTCACCAAACTTGTAGGCCAAGCAGAGGATGAGAACAAGAATGTGTTGGATTTGCATCATGTTACTGGCTTTATACCTTTTTTAGAACATGCTTATGTGGCCACTTTGTCAATTAATGTTGAAAATATTGATGTTCTAGCTGCAGCCAGTGATATGAAAGTGTTTAGTGTGGCTAGCCCCTGGCTCAGATTTCATGAAATCAAGCATTTTATAGACCCAACAGCCAACCAGAAAAGGGTCTAGGATCAGATACTGGACAAGAAAATAACTCTAACTGCAATTTTACTTCTCGAGTTGGAAGTATCTCTCCAGTGTCTTCAGAGTGCAGTATCGTAGAAAGAACCATTCCTGTCTGCCAAGAATCCCTGAGAAGGTGCAAAAGGTACATTGTTATGTCTCCTGAAAGCCCTGTAAAGTGTAGCACACAAGTTTTCCCCAGGTATTGAATTCTTCAGCTTCTGACTCAGAAAGTAGAAATCAACCAGTTGACTCTTCTTTAGCTTTTCCCTGGAACAATGTACCTATCAATCACTTTAAATGTAAATGTATTAAATGTCCAATCAAAATACATAGGGTAGCTGAATGGATAATTAAACAAGACCCATGTATATGCTGTCTACAAGAGACCCACCCCATGGAAAGATACTCGTAGACTGAAAGTAAAGGGATGGAAAATGATATTTCACATAAATGGGAACAAAAAATCAGGGGTACCAGTGCTTATATCGGATAAAATAGACTTCAAAGTGAAGATAATAACAAGAGACAATGACACTATATAATAAAGGAATCAGTCCAATAAAAGGACATTACTCTCATAAACATTTTTGCATCCAACATAGGAACACCTAAATACATAAAGCAAATGTTGACTGATATAAAGGCAGAGATCAAGAATAACACAATCATAGTAGGGGATTTTAACACCCTACTAATACCAGTGGATAGATCTTCCAGGCAGAAGATCAACACGAAACAGTGGCCTTAAATGACACACTAGACCAGATGGATTTAATTGATATTTTTTTAATTATTTATTTATTTATTTTTTTGGTATGTGGGTAGTTCCCCGGCTGAGAATCGAACCCAGGCCACAGCGCCGACAGCGCCAGCGCCGAAGCCTCAAGCCACTACGCCACCGAGGAACTCCCTAATTGATATTTTTAGAGCATTTCATTCCAAAGCAGCAGAATACGAGGGCTGTTTGGAATATATCCAGCCATGTAATATGAAAAATAGAGGCATTTATGGTTGGATTTTTTTCCAGACAGCCCTTGCAAACATTCTTTTCAAGTGCACATGGAACATTTTCCAAGATAGACCACATATTAGGCCACAAAACAAGCCTCAATAAATTTAAGAAGATTCAGATTTTAGCAACTGTCTTCCTGATTATAATACTATGAAACTAGAAATCAATTACAAGAAAAAAACTGAAAAACACACAAACAAATGGAGTAAATATTATGCTGCTAAACAATAAAGGGGTCAACAATAAGATCAAAGAAGAAATCAAAAGATACCTGAGACAAACAAAAATGAAAACACAGCAACCAAAATCTGTGAGACACAGCAAAAGCTCTCCTAAGGGGTAAATTAATAACAATGCAGGCCTACCTAAAGAAACAAGAAAAATCTCAAAATGGTTTAACCTTACACCTAAAATAACTGGAAAAAGAATAGCAATTGAAGCCCAAAGTGAGTACAAGGAAGGAAATAATAAAAATCAGATCAGAAATAAATGAAATTGAAACTAAAAAAAAAAAAAAAAAAAAAAAAACCAAAAAAAAAAAAAAAAAAAAAAAAAAAAAAAAAAAAAAAAAAAAAAAAAAAAAAAAAAAAAAAAAAAAAAAAGAGTGAACCCAAGAGCTAGTTCTTTGAACAGATAAACAAAACCAACAGACCTTTAATCACACTCATCAAGAGAAAAAGAGAGAGGACCCAAATAAAATAAAAAATGAAAGAAGAGAAATGACTACTGATACTACAAAAATACAAAACAAGAAATACGAAAATGCTACAAGTAACTTGGCAACAAATGGGACAATGTGGAAGAAGTGGATAAATTCCTAGAAATATACACTCTTCCAAGACTGAATCAAGAAGAAACAAAAAATCTAAACAGACCAATTAGTATACTGACAGTGAAATCAAATCAGTAATCAACAAACTCCCAACAAACAAAAGTCCTGGACCCGATGGCTTCACAGGTGAATTTTACCAAACATTCAAAAAAGAATTAACACCTATCTCAAGTTATTCCAAACAATCCAAGAGGGAAGGCTCCCAAGCTTATTTTATAAGACCACCATTACCCTGCATTCAAAACCAGACACAAAGACATTACAATATTCCTAATGAACATAGATGCAAAAATTCTCAACAAAATATTAATAAATGGAATTTAGCAATACATTAAAAAGATTGTACACCATGATCAATGGGGATTCATTCCTGGTATGCAAAGTTGGTTCAATATATGTAAATCAATTAACATGATACACCACATAAAATAAAGATCATATGGTCATATCAACAGATACAGAAAAAGTATTTTATAAAATTCAGCATCCATCTATGATAAAAACTCTCAGCAAAGTGGGAATAGAGGGAACATATAATAAAGACTAACCCACAGCTAATATCATAATCAATAGGGAAAAGCTAAAAGCATTCTCCTTAAGACAAGGATGCCCACTGTTACCACTGTTCAACAAGTACTGGAAATCCTAGCCACAGCAATCAGACAAGAAAAAACAAAGCCATCCATATAGGAAAGAAAGACATAAAACTGTTATTATTTGCAGATGACATGATACTATATATAGAGAACCCCAAAGATTCCATCCCAAAACTATTGGAACTGATTAAAGTAGCAGGATACAAAATTAATATTCAGAAATTGGTTGCATTTTTATACACCAATAACAAACTAGTAGAAAGAAATTAAGAAAACAATTCCATTTACAATTACATTAAAAAAATACTTAGGAATAAATTTAACTAAGTAAGTAAAAGACCCATATTCAGAAAATTGTAAGACACTGAAGAGACAAATAAAAGAAGATACAAATAAGTGGAAAGATACACCATGCTCATGATTATAGGAAGACTTAATATATAAAATGTCCATACCACCCAAAGCAATCTACAAATTCAGTGCAATCCCTATCAAAATAGCATGGAAGACCTAGAATAGCCACAGCAATCCTGAGAAAGAAGAACAAAGCTGGAGGAATCACTCTGCCACAAATCAATTTATGCTACAAGGCCACAGTGATCAAAATGGCATAATATTGGTATAGAAACAGACACATAGATCAATGAAACAATAGAAAGCCCAGAAGTAATCCATGTCGATGTTAATCTATGACAAAGGAAGCAAGAATTTACATTGGTGTAAAGACTGTCCAGTAAATGGTGTTAGGAAAACTGGACAGATACATGCAAAAAAATGAAATTGGACCACCTTCTTCCACCATATACAAAAATAAAAATGTATTAATGACTTAATGTAAGACCCGAAGTCATAGAACTTCTAGAAGAAAATACAGGAAGTAAATTCTCAGACATCATTACCCTTAGTAATATTTTTAATGATATATCTTCTCAAGCAAGGGAAACAAGAAAAAATAAACAAAAGTATTAATACATCAAACTAAAAAGTTTTTTCACAGCAAAAGAAACCATCAACAAAATGAAAACATTCCACTGAATGGAAGAAGATATTTACCAACAATACATTGGTAAAGACTTAATATCCACAGTTTGTAAGAAACTCATACAACTAAACACCAAACAAACAATCCAGTTAAAAAATGGGAAGAGGACCTGAATAGACATTTCTCCAAAGAGGGCATGCGAGCGTTTCCTGGAAAGTGTCCAGTCATATAATATAAAAACATAGAGTCATTTATGGATGGATTTTTTCCAGACAACCCTTGTACAGATGGCTAGTAGATACATGAGAAGATGCTCAACTTCACTAATCATCAGAGAAATGCAAATTCAAACTACAATGAGATACTGCCTCACTCCTGTCAGAATGGCTATCATTAATAAATTGATCAGCTGCAAGTGTTGATGAGCATGTGGAGAAAAGGGAACCCTTGTGCACTGTTGCTGGACTGCAAATTGGTGCAGCTGCAGTGGAAAATAGTATGGAGGTTCCTCAAAAAATTCAAAATAGAACTACCTTATGATTCACAATTCCACTCCTGGGTATTTATCCAAAGAAATTTAAAACAGTAATTTGAAAAAATACATGCATCCCTATGTTTATTGCAGCATTATTCACAATAGCCACAATATGGGAATAACTGCCCATTAGCAGATGATCGGATAAAGAAACTGTGGTACATTTACACAGTGGAGTATTACTTGGCAATAAAAAAGAATGAACTCTTAACCATTTGCAAAAACATGAATGGAACTAGAAGTTATGCTAAGTGAATTAAGTCATACTGATAAAGATGAATACCATATGATCTCATTTATATGTAGCATGTAAAGAACAGAATAAACAAAACAGAAATAGACGCATCAATATAGAGAACAAACTGATGGTTGTAAGATGGAAAGGGGTGGGGGATGGGTGAGAAAGGTGAAGGGATTAGGAAATACAAATTGATAGTCACAAAGTAGTCATGGGGATCTGAAATATAGTATGGGGAAAATAATAATGTCATAAAAACTATGCATGGTGTCAGATGGACACTAGACCTATTGGGAGATCACTTCATAAATTATATAAATGCTTATCCATTGTGCTATACACCTGAAAATAAAAATAAAAATGAAAAAAAAAAAGTCAGTACATAAAAAACTGGATGCATTGTAGGATTTAGACAATGGCAGTAGAAAGAATGAAAATATTTCTGTATCTGCCTCTCACTTTTCTCTCTGAGATAATTAAGATAAGGGCTTTCTGGGAGAGTTAGGGTAGTAATTATGAGCACAGAAGTCAGATAACCCAAGTTCAAATCTCAGCTGAAGTACAACCAAGGCATGCAACCTTGGACAAAGTCACATAACCTCTTCATGCCTTAGTTCCTCATCTGAAAAATTGCAGTAGTATTAGTACTTACCTTTTAGGATTGATGACCACTGATTAAAATCCTCAAGTCTAATTTCTTGTCTAAGGGCACCCTTTGCCTTATTTATATCATGAGGAGTATCTTACTCAGGAGCTGACCTACCTTTCCCATCCCAGTGTCCCCACCCTGCCTTTTTACACCAAAACTTGACCTGTAGGCTTCAGTGAACAATTAGTGAGAGGCTGGTGTACTAGCATGCAGCAGTGAATGTATAAAGGGTTAATGGCAGGTAGCAGATATTTAAAACCATGAATACCTTTCCTGTTGATGGGTCTTATATTTTTCTCAAGAATTTTATAGTACAATCCATAAAATTAAACTTTTATCATTAGGTGCCTTTATTTTATCTTTTAATGTAGTAAAAAAAAGTGCACAGCTCTGAGTGTTTAGCTTAATGAAATTTTACAAACTGAATACAACCATATGACCAAAATCGAGATCAAGATTGAGAGTATTGCTGTCACCCCAGAAGCCTCCCTTGTCTCCCCTCCTAGTCATTCCTCCCCCAAAAGGTTACCACTGTTCTGACTTACATCCTGATAGATGTAATTTAGTTTGTATGTGAACTTTCTATAAGTTGACTCATGCTGTGTTTCCTTTTGTATATAGCTCTTTTTACTCAACCTTATGTCTGTCACATTCATTACATTTTGATTCCTGGATAACTGTAGTTACGTTCCATGATGGTTGTTATGTTCTTTGTGTCTTATTCATTCTGGGATCCAGGCTGAAGAAGAAGCCCCCATCAGAGATGGATTGATCTCATGACCAAAGTTAACGAGAGGGATGGACCATGTGATGGCTCCTAAAAGTCTTTGGTTGAGGTTCTCCCATTCGCAGTCTGTTGGCCAAAGCAATTCATGTGGCCAGGCCTGCAGTTAATAGGGTGAGGAAGTGTATATGCTACTTCCACAGGGAGGCATTACAAGTTCCATGGGAGGGAGGCATGAGGAATTTGGGAAAAATAATACAATTTGCCTCATAATCCTAAAGAAAAAACTCCCACATTTAAAAAAAAGTGTATATGCACAAAAATACGAGTGCAGAATTATTAATAATGATAAAAATTATAAACAGTAGTAATAAGGAACTTTTGATTTATTCAGTAAATCTTATACAGTTAATTCCAATGACCATTGTAATATCTAGCAACATAGGAAAATGCATTTAATATAATGTTAAGTGAAAGAACAATTTACAGAGTATATATACCCTGTTGATATGGCTACGTACACACAATCATACACTTTAAAGAAAATTGAATATATAAAAATGATAATATTTATTTTAGGATTATAGACTTTTGAGTGATTTTTCATTTTTAAACTTATACTTTTTTTAAACTTAAACTTTTTATAGTATTATATAATGAAAAATAAGTTTGTTTTCTGAAAGGTTTTTTTTCATTCTAAAAGTCGTATACATTTATCAGAGAAATGTTGGAAAATACAGAAAAAAATGATAAGACAAAACAAAACACTGGACCTTTTTCTCCAAACCACAACAGTAATTGTTTTAGTTGTATTAAAAAATTAGTATGTTTAAAAAAATCACCAGAACCTTATATTGTCGGGTTTCATTCCAGGTCCTGAAAATCCATGGTTGGTCCAAGCTTATGTTGCAGCAGCTAAGCACCCTTTTGCTTCTGTGGTGGCACAGGAGGTGTTTCAGAGTGGAATTATTCCTTCAGATACTGACTTCCGTATCTACAGGGATTTTGGGAACATTCCAGGTATTTTGTCAGTTGTTATGGACTGTAGTGTGGCAATGCTTAATCAAAGGCAGATTTTAGTTTTTGCAAGTTTCTGAGTAAACAGCATTTTCTGAGAGCACATTCTCTGTGTGAGAGTTATGTATTCTCTTCTGACCCACTGAAACTGCATCCCAGATAATTCCTTTTCTTTTAAACTCAAGTCTAGTTTAAATGCTTGCCTTTTCTGGAACATAACCATCTTGCCCCCAGTGTGATAGAAGAACAGAGGAGAACTGTTTAGCAGTTCATTCCCAAAAGATGGTGATAGATCCTTTAGGGGTTTTTGACTTTCATTGTTACTTTGTTTTGCCAACAACTTTGGTGGCTTGTACAGCTTATTTGAAGTTAAAATTTGGCTCTGGCCTGGCAAGTACATAGATGGGAAAGTTTTGATGACCTCCCAAGCTCAATATTCCTTCTCCTTGCTGTGTGACTTGTAATGCCTCCTTGGGCAGTTGTGTGCTTCCTCAGTCATTATGTAGGGAGTTACATAGCTTTAGATTCTATAAGAATTTAGAAGAGAATTTACATTATTCATCTATAAATGTGACTAAGCAATTATACCGCTGCTTTGACATTTTTGTCTTTTAGCAATTCAATACATTAAACAAATCGGCCTAAAGCAAAGTCGATCTTTAAAACAAAATGACCTTTATTATTTTTTTTCCCCATGTGTCTTAGGAATAGACTTAGCTTTTATTGAGAATGGATACATTTATCACACCAAGTATGACACAGCAGACAGAATTCTAACAGATTCCATTCAGCGAGCAGGTTGGTACTCTAATTTTCATATGTGATAAGATAGAATATTAGTGATGATCTATAAACCTATAAATATTCTGTATTAGGGAGGCAATGTATGGTGTGAATGAGCTGAGGCTTTGGAGTTAGAGATACGAGGGCTTTGAAGTCCAGGTCAGCAGTTAAGAGTATACAACTATTAATTGTGAGGAATTAGAAAGGGAGCTGACCCAGAGTTGTGGTAGGATTGCTGAACGATGGGAGTGTAGCCAGAATGGAAGCTCTACATTAGAGGTGGCACCAACACATGTGGGCAGATTGCCCAGGTATCGAAAAGTTATGTTGATCCAAGGTTGGGTGATGAGGGTAGGTGAGAGGGTTATAGGATAGGTGTCAGGACAGTACAGGGGCAAAGGAGTTAAGGGGCTTTCCAGATCAGGGGAGGTGAGTCTGATGCTGAGCCTTAAAGAGCTGGTAGGATTTGACCCAGTGAAGAGGACATTCCAAGTAAGAGCACATCATGAGTAAGGTGTGTTTGTGTGTGTGCGGTGGGGAGGCTGTTGGTGAATAGATTGTCAGACTATAATCTAAATGGAAGTTGTATTTTCAGAAATAGAAGGAAATGAAGTAGAAGAGAATGGGTTAGAGGAAACTATAGAAGGCTTTAAAAATCAGCAAGAAGATATGATAGAAATAAGGCATCATTGAAGGCCTGAGTACATGAATGAATGGTAGTTTTGAATGCTTGTTAGTCTGGAAATGTTGTGTGGGATGGATGATGGAGATAGGGGAGAGCCAGGAGTCAGGTAGTTTAAGTCAGGGACAGTAATTTAAGTGTGGAGTAATAAGGACCTAGACTGGGGAAAGGGAAGGAATAGAAAATTAGGTATATTTGAATGTAAATTCAACATGACTTGACAGGTTAGATAGAAGGGGTGAATCAGATGGATGGCAGCAAAGATGACTGCAAGGTATGGAGCCTAGCCAGCTGGGGAGAGATGAAGCCACGGGCCACACTTGGGGATGTGGGAAGGCGACCCTCATCCAGGCAGTAACGGAGAGGGGAAGCCAACTGAGAACTCTCAGACAGAACATGGATGGGGTCTGTAAACTACTCAGATGAAAATATGAATACAGTGTCAGAGCTCTTGGCAGAACTCGGTATGTGGGTTTGGGAATTAAAAGCATAGAGAATAAAATACCACAGAAGTATAGAGAATGGAAATGTTTTTTGGAAGAGTGAAGTGAAGGTAGAAGACTAAATGTGAGCTTTGGGGAAAATACATGTTAAAGGCAGACAGGGAAGCCAATGAAAGAAACCCCATAGTAAGACAGTGGAATATCTTAAGTGAAAAGAAGACAAAGTCAAGGATAAGCTGAGCAGCAGGAAGAAATGCCAATCATTAAAGTCTTCTTACTGCTTTTATGTTAAAAGTCAAACTCATTCATGCATTCATTGATATAACAAATATTTATTCTAAACCTCTGATGTGCCAGGTTCTTTGGGGGGTGGGGGTGCAGGGAGGGCAGGTTCTTCCTAATAATGACTCTCTTCCTAATAATGACTCTCATCCTAATAATGACTCTCGTCCTAATAATGACTCTCCCTGATCTCCAGTTTCATTGTGGAATCAGGTCCTCATTCATGACGTTTGTTTCTGTATTTGGAACTTCCCCTTCTCAGGGCCTTCCTCTATACAGTTTTCTCCGTCTGGACAATCTCTGGCTCCTTTTTAGCTCTTAATATCACTTCCTGGGGCTTGCTTCCCTGAATTCTCAAACTCAGTCTTCCATGACGTGTTCCCAGCTCACTCTAATACCTCTCTATATTAATTCTTTTTTAAATTGAGATATAATTGACGTTTCTTATTAATTCTAAACACATGTGTAATAACTTGTTCAGTTGATCTTCATGGGAGGCCTTTTCCCGCTTGCTTCATCACTGAATTTCTGGTGTTCTAGAGCAGGATTTGCTCCATTAAAAACATATTAAATGATTAGGGAATACCGTTGAGTTTGTCAGCAGCGAGGGTACAGTTGATTACAGAACAGTCCTAATAGAAGGGAAAGGATGAAGGCCAGTTGGCTGAATGTCTAAATGGAAAGGAAACAAGACTAGGGACATGGACTTTATTTGAGAAATTTGGTAAGAAAAGTCAGGGAGAGCAACAGTGGTAGAAAGCTATTTTCACATTCTTTCTAGGTATTTCTTTACTCAAATAGTGAATGATTTATTCAACCTTATCTTTCTTTTCTTTACTAATAGGTGACAACATTTTAGCAGTTCTTAAATACCTAGCTACATCTGATACATTGGTTTCTTCTTCTAAGTACCGACATGGGAACATGGTGTTTTTTGATGTGCTCGGCCTGTTCGTCGTCGCCTACCCATCTCGTGTTGGCTCGATAATCAACTACATGGTGGTCATGGCTGTCGTTTTGTACCTGGGCAAAAAATTGTTGCAGCCCAAACGCAAGAGTAAGTATTTTCCCCTAAAGATGTAATACCGGCATGAGTATACAATTTGCCTGAAGATTTTTAGTCAGTTTGTTTTTATCTTTCCAAGAAGTTAAAAGTTTAAAAAAAAATCATATTTGATTTATCCTATAAGAAATTTCCAAATGAATGTCAGATTAATATGCTCATTATACTTTTAGTTTTGGCGAAGCAGGCAATGTTTATGTACTTAATGCACTCCAGAGAAGTACCACATAGGAGCTACTGAAAAATGGTTTGTACAGATTGACTTTTAGTGAGAAGCCCATGCTGCAGACCAATAGCAGACTATTCTAAAGTATGAATGCATTGCTCCTGGTTAAATTGGTGTTCTTTTACTTGAAATGTTTTATAGCCTAAGTTGGTCTATGATGTGACAAGATAAAATATTTAGTAGCAATTTAAATAATCCTTTATCACCAGTTATTTTCCTGTACTGCTCCTCTCCTTGTGTTAGCTTCTTTTAAGCAAGATTTTATATGGAACTTTGCCTTCGATTCTTGCTGATATTTCGATACACAAAGCATCCCAAAGGTGATTTTGTGTATTTTCCTAGTCAGGAATGTATATGAACTATTCCTGAAGATTTACCTCATTTAGTCTTTAGTACCCACAGATTCTTAGTAAATGTTACTTGATTATTATTCATTGATATCTTCCCTGGTTAGTATTTAACAAACCTTACCCCTAGGACATTTTAATACTTTTCAATTACAGTGGTGAATTTTTTTGTTTTAATGTTTGCCCCTTTAATTCTATTTACTGGTTTTTAAATTGTTTGATAAAGATGGTGGTCTCCACTTTGTGTTTTCTCTTCGTTAGTGGCTAACTACATAAAGGACTTCTTCTGTGGACTTGGCATCACTCTGATAAGCTGGCTCACTAGCCTGATGACCGTTCTCATTATAGCAGTGCTCATCTCTCTGACTGGACAGTCTCTTTCATGGTATAACCACTTCTATGTCTCCGTTTGTCTTTATGGAACTGCAGCTGTAGCCAAAATAATATTCATACATACCCTCGCAAAAAGATTTTATTATGTGGTAAGTGTGAGGTGTATTTATTGATTTATTTTTGCTGCCTTCAAGGATTTAAGACAATCTCAAGTCGGATTCATTTTACAGTCACACACCACTTAACAGTGGGTATATGTTCTGAGAAATTTGTCATTAAGCAATTTTTGTCATTGTGCGAATGTCCTGGAGTGTACTTATACAAAACTAGAGGGTATAGCCCTCCACTGTAATTTTATGTGCTATACTTTTGTAGACTGGCCATGCAGTAGGTTTGTTTGCACCAGCTTCACCACAAATACATGAGGAATGTGCTGCAGCATTGCAATCATTGTCACTAGGCAACAGGAGTTTTTCAGCTCCATCACCCCACTGTTGTACAAGTGGTCTGTCCTTGACTGAAACATTATTATGCAGTCGGTGCATGACTGTATTTGGCCTTCTGGGCAATCAAAAATTGTTCGGCATGGTTATAGAAAACTGGCTTCCACAATTGTGTTAAGTTTCTAAAAGGTGTCTTGTTCTAAGGGTTTTCCTGAAGATTTCAGGTGGGGTTATAAAGCTGACTCTGCCTCAATTTTTGTAAACATGCTGTTGAATCTGCCAGCTCTCCTTGGCCTCACCCAGTTATTTATGTTTGGCTAACTCTGTTCTCCACTGGACTGTAAACTCTGTGAGGGCAGGGGTTGTTTCATTTATTATCTCCTGTGCTTAGGCAATGTCTGACACATAGCACTGACACACAGTATTTGCTGCCTGAAACAGTGTTGCACTAAAAGTTGTACTTAATGTTTTCTCTTCCATTTCCTTCACTTATTTTTTAACCTGTATATTGCTGATGTAAATTCTGACAGCATGTATATGTGGTATGGGGGTTAAGACACATTGCTAAGGAAAAAAGAGGGAAGGGAGACAGGGTCCCAAAATGATTTATGCTGCTTTAGATAATATTGCCATATGGTTACAGTTTCAACTGTCTACGTTTATTTGGTAAAAATAAAATTAGGAATTAGGTTGAAATAATAAGACTAAAAATAAATGACAGTGAGAGAGTGAGCCAGGATTCCTGATAGCTTCTAAGTGAGTTAAAGGGAAAATCTTTCTTAGCTCCATTATTTTCAAGACAGCCCATGTACATCTGTTTTTTTCAGTTTGTCCTGCTAGGGATTAGAACAGAGACATGATGACTGAAATCCAGCATCCTTCTACAAGGATGTCTATGGTACCTGAACCTTAGTCTCAGTTTGAGGTGATGTTGGGGTAGGGTCTGAGGAGCCCTTCCATGTTAGCAGCCCTTATTGAAGAAAGGTTCTTTGAAGTTAGCCATCCGTTTATAGTTAAAATAATACTTGCCTCTTAGTGGCTTCAGTTTACAAAAGAATTACACATTGGGGATCAATTTCGTATGTTTATTCTTAGTGCAATGGTATGGAACCAGAGTGTGGCTGACTGTTGTTGATGTGTCAGGTGGGTAGGAGGGGTTGGGGGATGGTGTGGAGATGGGAATGCTTAGGAAAATTCCATTTACTTTGACTAATTTCACATGTTCACTCATAAACTTTGGGCTGAAAGCACAAGAGAGAGAGTAATGCGTTTCATTTTCATTTCACAAATATTCTTTGAGTACCATACTAAGGCCTGGCACTAATAGAGATTCATTCCTAAGGATGTGGTCTTTTCTTTGAGGAGCTCACAGTTTCATTTGGGAAGATGGGGAAACCACAGAGATTACAGTACAGTGGGATGGAGTGGAAAAGAGTGACATATATATGGAGTGCTATAGGAATACAGGGCCAGGAGAAATGAGTTTTGGTTATAGAAGTCAAGAAGGCTTCATGAAGGAGGTGGTCACATCTGAACTGGGTTTTTGAAGCACGAGTAGAAGTGTGCCAGAGAGAGAACAAGTTGCCGGGCAGTCGGGTGGTGATGTACAAGATGTAGTTGGGTCGCAGTCAGTAAGCAGTTCAGTGTGGTAAAGACAAGATGAGAGCACAATAATTGGAAAAGTAGTCCAGGGTGAAGTTAGAGCATGACCCTAAAAATCAGTGGGGCCACCATTAAAAATTTCTAAGCAAGATAGTGAGTGAGACAGTTTGGGATTTACTGTATTTTACTGTGTATAATGTGCACTTTTGGCCCAAATTTGGAGGGAAAAATAAGGATGCACTTCATACATAGGCAGTACCGATTCCGCATCTATATAAATGTTTTAAATTCTTTCATTTATGCTTATGAGTTAGAAGTGTAACTCTGGAAATCAGTAACAACATCCATATGCAAAATAATACCCTGGAATGTGATAATTTTTTTTAGTATCTTATGTTTATTTATTTATTTATTTATTTGGTATGTGGGTAGCTCCCTGGCTGGGAATCGAACCCAGGTCACAGCGTTGACAGCGCCGAAGCATTAAGCCACTACACCACCAGGGAACTCCCGATAATTTTTTTTTATATATATAAAAAATTTTATACATAAAATTTCTTGTGCCTTGTATATATTCTTGTGTTTTGTAATTATTTGTTAAATATCTTGTACCATAATGTTAAAAAGTAAATACTAAAATTCTTTTATAATACAAAAATCAAGTACCTAAATATATACAAATACAAATTTGAATTAAAAAATTAAAATGAAAGATTTTTTTTTCCCCTGAAAATTTGGCCAAAAACGTGGGTATCCGTTATACATGGGAGTGAATTATACATGGTAAAATACGGTAATACAAAAACTCCGACAACAGTATAGAATGAATTGGAACAGGCAGAGGTGGGAGGGATCAGCAGAGATGGGGAGAAGGGAACTAGATTTGAGGGATGTTTGCTTGATCTTTGGGTATAATCCGGGAACTTAAAACATTTTCAGTTATTACAGTCTTCATTGCTGAGATCTTTAACTATCTGAGTGACATTTGGCTTTAAATTGAATTCTAAGAATTATTTTCCTCTTTTTTTTTGACCATGCCTCTCAATTAACACTGGGTTGGACATCTAAGTATTTAACAACAATAACATATCTTTCATTGTCAAGGAGGTTTGTGGAATGAACTTTGATTTGTTTTGAAAACATGTGACTGAAACTCATGAGCTCTGGAAATAATAGGCTACCTTAAAACAAGCATACCCTGCATTATACACAGAAGTGAGAAGGCAGAAAAGAGAAGAACTTAAAGTATGTCTATTCCATTGGGGTATTTCTGCACTGAAACCATAACTTTCATGTTTACATTAATAGAACCACTAGTGCAGATATTAAAATGTATTAAGTTCATATGGCAACTTTCTTCTGAAGAACTCAAGGTGCTGTACAGAAATGCACAGATTTCAAAGCTCAAAAAAATATTGATAAAATTTTATAACTTGTGGGAGTTCCCTGGTGGTGTAGTGGCTAAGGCTTCGGTGCTGTCAACGCTGCGGCCTGGGTTCAATTCCCAGCCAGGGAACTTCCCACATTAAAAAAAAAAATTATAATGTGAAAGTACCAGGAATCCAAGACAGGGACAAAGTTGCCTTACGTGACCAGTTGGAAATATAGAAAGGATCAGGAATCAAGCAAAACCCCAGATGGCCATATGCTCTAAGGGTCCTGCAGTTCTCCAGGTATGCTGTTGGTGACGCTGTAGCAGCTCATACAGTCGCCCCTCAGTATCCTGGGGGATTGGTGCTCAAGTTTCTTATATACAATGGCACAGTATTTGCATATAACCTACTTCCATCCTCTGGTATACTTTAAATCATCCCTAGATTACTTATACCTAATATAATGTAAATAGTTATACTGCATTGCTTAGGGAATAATGACAAAGGCTACACTTTCAATACAGAGGCAACCTTTGTAGGCTTGCCTACATAGTACAAGTCAGCAACAGTGTAACATTAAAAAAAAAATATTTTCCATTATGAAGAGATGGAGGGTCGACTGTACTGTTCTTCACAGGTCATTTCTCTAGTGTGCCTGAAATTCTTTGGAAGTTGCATAAATAGAATAGCTTACAGAAGTGAATGCTTTTAGGAGACTTCTATTTTAGAACATTTCCAAAGGTTACTTACAGTCCTGTGGAGGAAAAATACAAATTATATACAAGTAATGATTTTTTTACCCCATCTTGTTAAATTCCCTTTTCCTGTGCAGCAATTTGAATTGATTGCTTCATGGTAGGAGGTAACTATCAGTATTTACTTTAAAGAATAGACTCTGCTTAAAACAAAATGTAGCTGTTCTGAGCAGTGGAACTTATGTTACAATAGAATATCTTTATGAATGGTATATAAATGAGACTACTTGTGTATTTTTCTTTCTTTCAGAATGCCAATGACCAGTACCTGGGAGAAGTATTTTTTGATATCTCGCTATTTGTGCACTGTGGTTCCCTTATAGTTCTCACTTACGGAGGATTTTGCTCGGCATTTATCAGTGCTGTCTGGGTGGCATTTCCGTTACTCACAAAGCTCTGCGTGCACAAGGACTTTAAGCAGCATGGTAGGGTATTTTTGGTTTTGATACAAATGGGAAAAATACCTTAAAATAGATACGGTTTCCAGGAACTTTTTTTTTTTTTTTTTTTTAATTTCAGACCACACAGGTTTTTATCTCATACTTTATACCCTACCCCATTCTCATGTTTATGAACACATGCTAATATATTACTTATGTATTTTGTTTCTTATTTGTACTTTTGCTTCTCTAAGTGAAAGTGTTTTATCTCACTGGATAACATGTACCAAAAAGGCAAGAGTCACATGTAACCCATTTTGTTAGGTGCCATGGTACACTAATACTATGAAAATCTGTCTCTTACTGTAGAATTTCAGAGATGTATTTTCTTCTCTTTTTTCCTAGGTGCCCAAGGAAAATTTATTGCCTTTTACCTTCTGGGGATGTTTATTCCTTATCTTTATGCATTGTACCTCATCTGGGCAGTATTCGAGATGTTTACCCCTATCCTTGGGAGGAGTGGTTCGGAAATTCCACCTGATGTTGTGCTGGCTTCCATTTTGGCTGGTTGTACGATGATTCTCTCCTCCTATTTTGTAAGAAAAATTTTAAAAAATGTTTTTTCTTCATTTTTTATATAAATATGTGATGAGTGTAGCCATACTATTCTATGAAATAGTATTGCTTTTAATTTATTGAGAAATTCTTGAGCGAAAGAAATAGGAATGACTGCATATTGTGGGTTTGGTGTGATAAGAAAATGTAGAATGGGGTTTTTGTTGTTATTTTTACCTCCTCATCCTCCCAAATCTTCTGATTATGCCTCTTTTTAAATAACTGTTCAAACTACCTGAATGTGAATTTGTAGAATGCATACTAAGTGAGAATTGGTAGTAGATATTGCTTGGTGGTGAATTTTTAGCATGATGCCTAATAGTGTGTTTTGAACTTACTAATTGGAGCCCAATATTAATAAATACGTCGTAGTTTCATCACTGCTGTTAGTGACGGAAGACGTGTTCTGATGATGCTTTTTCCATTGTCAGTCAACCACTTCGCTGCTAGCACAGCAGAGTTCATTCATGGAGTCTGACTCTTTGAGTGAGGTACGCTTAATTGACAAATGCTTTTATTTAGCGAGTAATGCAAGAGTATTGCAGGGTTGTCATTTGCTTTACCAGTGTTCTGCTCTTGGAGGGAGAGTCCTACCTTTGCAACCCCTGTATCTCTTCCCTGGGCCTCTCCAGAGGGAAGAAAAGACATGATGCAAAGTTGACAGCCATACCCCTTTTGTTAGAGCGAGCTCCAGGCAGAGGTCCGCCCTTGGCGTGGCGTCGGCACTGTCCAGGACTGGGGACTCTGGCTCTCTGGTGAGGCAGGTCTTTCTCGTGTGGCTTTTTTCATTTGAATTCCTACGAATAGGAAGTACTTACTGAATACCTACAGGTACACTCTGAGATTTGAGGTTAGAGGGCCAAAGCCAAATAGAAAAAGGAGTTAGGACTTTATTATAGTTCTTTCCTCTCAGAGATAATAGTGAACTTGTTCATAATGATATAGTAAAGGACATCTTGTGTGCAGGTTTGGATTTAGAGATGCAGGTTAAGAATACCATGTGCATGGTCAGCATTATCATCGGAAGTGATTTAAACAGCCAATAAAATAGCTGTATATCCAGGTGCACATATAGCCATATAGAGTAATTCTTATATACACTATTGTTTGAGGTCAGCTGTGCTAGTTCTAAAACATATCTGAGCATTTCAGACATTTTGCCTTTAATACAATGATTAAGTCCTTATTGGTATTTGCAGGATGGATGGAAAATTCTAAAATGTTCTTTGTCGTCTTCATGGTTTACTTATTTTGGTTTTAATATTAAGCCTTTAAATCAAGCTTGTTCAAACCACAGCCTGTGGGCTGCATGTGGCCCTGGATGGCTTTGAATGCAGCTCGACTCAAATTTGGTTTTTTTTTTGTTTTGTTTTGTTTTTTGGTTATGTGGATGGTTCCCTGGTGGGAATTGAACCCAGGCTGCAGCGTTGACACCACCGAAGCCTTAGCCACTACACCACCAGGGAACTCCTTGACACAAATTTGTAAACTTTATTAAAACATTATGAAAATTATTCACAGACTTTTTTCTTTTTTAAAGCTCATTAGCTGTCATTAGTGTTAGTGAATTTAATATGTGGCCCAAAACAGTTCTCCCAGTGTGGCCCCTGAAAGGTTGGACACCTCTGCTTTAAAACCTTATTTAATTTTCATTATGTGAAATAGCTCTGCTGCTCTTTGATACTGTGGGTTATCATTTTCATCATTATTTTGTTATGTAGAGCACTGTTAAAAATAGTGTGGCTTATTAATAGAGTGAGCCCATTCTCCTAAGGTAATGGAGAAATGAACCACACTCTATATTTCAGAGAGCTTTTCTTTCAGTCCTTGGGGATTTTTGAAATATATTTTGCTAGAAAGCAATTAAATTCCTGTCAGGTGATCAGTTAACAGGTTCACTGGGGATATCCTGTGCTGGGCTGTCATTTTATATTGACTAAGTGAAGGTAGCAAATTGTGTTTTGCTAATTCACTGTCTTCGGTCCTTGGGAACTGTGTCTTATTTCTGCGCTCACAGTGTGAAAACCTAATACCTTTCACGTAAGACCAGGACTGTTTTTCTGACAGTTACATTGGATGGGATATTCTTATACTGTGGGTATAAAATTCTTTAATTTTATATAATGGAGCATATGGTAGGTTATAAATATTTGTTTAATTTTCTATTTTCATCCCAATAAAAATATTTTCATACTCACATTCTTTTCTACTTACCCTAGAGGTTGTGTGATAAAGGGAGAAGGCAAGAGAGGGAGCTGGGATATTATATTAGTGTTTCTCAAAGTGTCTCCTTCAGAACCCCTAAGGGATCTGAGTCATGTGTGTCCCCTACAGCTCTAAAATCAGTGATTTTAGTACAATTAAAGTGCTAATACAAGCATGTTTAGAATTTTCTGGATGCCCAATTTGAGACCGAGCCACTTGCTTTTCCTGCCCAAATTCAGACTTGTCGGTTTCATTGTGTTGTCTTTGGCCAACTCAGCATTGAAAGGGACAGTATTACTTTGTGCTGCAGTTTCCCTCTTACGCAGGTCCACGGGCGAAGACTCGAAGATACAGCTAAAAGCTAGTTTAGTTGAATCCAGTACCTTGGCACATTATGAAAGCATTGAGTGAAATTTGACTTCATTGAAACAGGCTTTCTTGAGCATAAAAGCTTACCTCTCCCTCTTCAAGCCTGATGTCACGATGTTTTGGTAGTTAAACAGTCTGCTGTGTGCTGTTAACAGGGCACTGATAGAATAGGAAATACAGTAAGGTCGTGGTTTGACTGGTGATGAATCTACACGCTGTCGTTTCTTTGCCAGCTTGCTGTCTGGCTGCCTGTCAGAAGGGCACCATCATGGCAGATGGGGCGTCTCTCCTTTATCTAGGCTCTGACTTGTGATGGAGGTCCCTAATAATTAGTGCTTTGTTCAGTGGGTGTTGGAGTATGTTAGCACGTGGATAAATTTTCTTCATTATCTGTTATAAATAGTTAAAACCACCTTTCTGGTAAGTTTTCTATTTTTGTGTTTTGTGTTTTAGATTAACTTCATCTACCTTGCCAAAAGCACCAAAAGAACCATGCTGACTTTAACTCTGGTATGTACAGTTACGTTCCTCCTCGTGTGCTGTGGGACTTTTTTCCCATACAGCTCCAATCCTGCCAGTCCGAAGCCAAAGAGAGTGTTTCTTCAGGTAAGAGCAATTTTGCGTGAGCTGTTTGAGATTCTGGAGAGGAAAGCCTTTTGGGTTTTGAGCTTCACTAGTCAACAGGAAAACCGACTGACTTTGCTACTGTTGACCTATTTAGTTGCACTGCACTGTTTTGTATAAGGCAGTGAGGGAGAGACGACCATCAGCAGGCATTCTCGTCAGCTAGACACGCTCTCTTCCCAAGAGACCAAATCGGAAATATCTGCTTGTTGTTTTTATTACTGTTCAAATCGTAAAAATGCACCTAGTTGGAAAAACAAGAGTAAATATGTATCATGGAATCATGAGCTTTCAGAAGTACAGACTGTAAAAATGTCTGCAGGCTGAGTGAAAATCTGAACTCCTATCAACTTGCAAAATAGATATTTTAAAATGCTAGTAAAATTGATCTTCGGTAATGCTCAAATTAATATGTGATTGAAAATACAGGAACTTAGAAAGTAATAAAATGAGTTTTAGAACTTTCTTAGGTTTCAAGTTTTCCTACAAGCTTTTTGGAATTTGTACTGTAAAGCAGGAAAAAGGACTAGGTTGCCTTATTTCCAGTCTGTTAGAGGTTGTGGAGTGGCCAAACAGAAAAGCCCAGAGTCATAGCCTAGATAATTATTCAAGGATTTGAATAAGTAATAATATCTGAACTTAACTATCAGAGAGGAGATTTTGAAAAAGGGCCAACTATTCCTTGTTATTGTCCTGAAGGACACAGTGATACATTTTCTGTGACAAATTTTACAATTTGCCAACCTTTAGTGAAGAACACCTAGTTTTTTAGGAGATTTAATGTTTTTGGTCATTTGCTACTTTTTAAAAATTTATTTTTAATTATAGTTGACCTAGAATATTATATAAATTTCAGGTTTACAGTGTGGTGTCTTGCTAATTTTTATAATTACATCAGGATTATTTAGGAAAAGCTGGGGTTTTATTTTTAAAAACTCCTGTTCAGGTTTGATTTTGGGGCTCACTTCTTTGGTGCCAGAAATTGGTGAACTTTTCCTGTAAAACACGTGATAATAAATTATTTTAAGATCTGCCGGCCATATGGTTTCTGTCACAACTATTACAGAGTGAGAGCAGCCATAGGCAATACCTAAACAAATGAGTGTAGCTGTGTTCCAATAAAGCTTTATTTATAACAATGGTAGTGGGTTGTAATGTACTCACCTCTGCCCTGTGCATTCCTTTTTCTTTTCCTGCTTGATATTCTTCAGGCTGCTTTCTGCTGTTAATAAAGCTATTCCAGATGGGACATGAAACCCTTTCATAGCATTCTGTTAGGCACAAGTCTGTCATCTAGTGGTGAGCTGTGATTCCGGTTTTGTTGTGTCACATGAATTAGCTTCATGTGACACACTTGAAAGGGAAATGTGTGTGTACTCGTTTGTATGTTTATCTTAGGGTGTATTTGTTTTGAGTCCTTATCTAAAAGGAGTTCTAGCATTCATGTGTTTTAAATTTGAAATTAGGTTTTCTGAATTTTTGTATGAAATTGTAATCTATAAATGTGTTTGTAAGAAATAACAGAACCATCATTGGTATATCCGTCATTGAGTTTAAAAGAAAGAATATTAGCAGTACCTGGGAAAACCCAAGCGGCCCTTCTTGATCCCAGCTTTCCCCTCCTCCTCCTTCCCTCCCTCCAAAGAAGTACTCACCCACTATCTTGAGGTTTGGAGTTAATCATTGCATTTTCTTTATTTTACCATATATATCCCTGAACAACATGTAGTTTTGCTGTTTTTGAACTTTTTACAGGTAAAGCCATTCTGTAAATACTCTTTTGCCAAACAGTGTGTGAGAATATCTCCTGTGTTGACTTACGTCGCTGTCGTGCTTTAGTTTTCCTTGCTGCGTAGATGGCTGTTGTCGGATGATGCACCCCCATTCCCCACCCCCCACCCCCACTTTCCCCATTCTGTTAATGGACATTTGGGTTTGTCATTTTTGCTAATAACGGACGGTGTTGAATCACCACTCTTGTACCTCGCAAGAGTTTCTCTAAGGTATATAGTCAGGAGTGACATTGCTTACAGTTGGGTACACGCATGTTAACTTTATTAGGGAATGCTAAGCAGTTCCCTGCAGTGCTCCTGCCAGCAGTGCGTGAGGGTTCCTGTTGCTCCACAGCCATGTCATTTCTTGGTATTGTCAGATTTCCTCATTTTTGTTAATCTTGGGTGTGGATGTGGGTGAAGGAGTTGAAACAGTCGTTTTCTCATTAGTGTTGTTCTTTTCAGCATGTGACGAGAACATTTCATGGCTTGGATGGAGGCGTAGTTAAACGTGACTCTGGAGTATGGATCAATGGGTTTGATTACACCGGAATGTCTCACGTCACACCTCACATTCCAGAGATCAATGACACCATCCGAGCTCACTGTGAGGAGGATGCACCCCTCTGTGGTTTCCCTTGGTATCTCCCAGTGCACTTTCTGATCAGGTTGTTTCATTGCTTTTCTGTTTTAGTTGGGGGTTAAGTTGTTTTCAAGTCCTATCACTGTATCCGTACTTCATTATTTAAACTGGTTAACACAGACACCAAGTGCCATTTATACTGTTTTTTCTGCCACTACAAAAGTTCTGTTTCTTTAGTGGGATAAAGCAATCAGAAGTGTAGTTTCGCTCTTCTCAAATTCAAGAAGTCTTTCCTCTAGAAATGTAAGTAGTCAGAAAGGGTCGCCCATTTCACTGATCTAATTGATAGCAGTTAAGCATCATGTTCAACTTGTTTTATTTCTGAGAAGTTTTCGTGATGAAGGATTAGATGAGAAGAAATAGGATGAGTAGTGGAACCAAGATCATCTAGGATCCTTTATTCTTAACTTTGAGAAGATTTTATTAGGAGTAACCTGGGCTTATTATATCTATCAGTTTATTTTCATACCCCAGAATGTGTTCATATATTCTGAACACTTCCATGAGTTATAGATAGCAACCAACTAATAAAGTATCCTAAGTATTACTGAAATATTGAATATTGAATTCCTTTCCAAATAGGAAAAACTGGTACCTTCCTGCCCCAGAGGTTTCTCCAAGAGATCCTGCTCATTTCAGACTTGTATCCAAAGAACAGACACCCTGGGATTCTATAAAGCTGACATTTGAAGCAACAGGTAAGTCTTAGGACAGTTTTTTCCTCCTGCCTTCAGTTCTTAAAATTTTTAATAAGGTTATATGTTTTTTTTTTCCTCAAATTTATAATAGTGAACCAGTAATTTAGTATTTCTAAAAGCAATTGAAGCTGGTTCTGATTTTTTAAAGAAAGTTTAACAGACTATATTTTAGAGCAGTTTTGGGTTTATAGAAAAATTGAGCAAAAAGTACAGAGTTCCCATATCTCTGCCCTCCAGCTTTCTAATGCCAGCTTTCTCTGTCAACATCTGGCATTAGTGTGGTACATTCCTTGTAAATGGTGAGCCCAGATTGATACATTATTATTAATGAAAGTCCTTAGTTTCCATTAAGGTTCAATTCACTCTTTGTGTAGTATGGCTCTGTGGGTTTTGACAGATGTTTCATACAGCATCATGTAGAATAGATCCAGTGCCCTGGAAACCCCCGTGCTCCACCATCTCTCATCCTCTCTCTCCTCCCCACTCTCCCTGGCAACCACTGGTCTTTTTAAGTCTCTCTCGTATTGCCTTTTCCACAATATTGTTTAGCTGCGATATACAGACTAGCTTTTTGGATTCGCTTCTGTCATTTAGCAATTGCATTTAAATGCCTTCATGTCTTTTAGTGGCTGGATAGCTCATTTCTTTTTATTGCTGAAAGTATTTTGAATGTACCACAGTTTATCCATTCACCTACTGAAGAACTTGGTTGCTTCCAGTTTTTGGTAATTATAAATGAAGCTGCTATAAACATCCGTGTGCAGGTTTTTGGTAAACCTAAGTTTTCAGCTCATTTGGATAAACACCTAGGAGCACCATTGCTGGCTTGTGTGGTAAGCCAGTTTTTCTCTTTGTAAGAAACTGCCCAACTGTCTTCCAAAGTGGCTGTAATCTTTTGCTTTCCTACCAGTACTGGATGAGGAGAGTACTTGTTGCTCTCCATTCTCACCAGCTTTTGGTGCTATTAGTGTTTTGGATTTTAGCTATTCTTTTGTAGTGCTTTTAATTTGCAGTTCCCTAATGGTACATATTTAGCATCTTGTCATAAGCTTATTTGCCATCTGTATGTGAGGTATCTATTCAGATAATTTGTCTATTAATTGGGTTTTCTTACTGTTGAAATTTAAGAATTCTTTGGATATAAATATGGATGTAAGTCCTTTGTCAGGTCAGTGCTTTGCAAATACTTTGCCCCAGTCTGGCTTGTCCTTTCATTCTTTTGATAGTGTTTTCTTTCTTTTCTTTTTTAATCTTTGGCATAAATTTTAAAATTTAACTAACTCCACTTAATCAGATTTTCTTTCATGGATCATGCTTTTGGTGTCAATAGCCTTTGGAAACAAATGACATCGTTCTCTTTATAACATTCTGTATTTTAGTAGTGGTATTTCCATTTACAAAGTGTAGTAATTCTCGATCGCTGAAAATGTCAGATCCTAGGAAATGCAGCATTCCTACGTGTGGAAAAAAATTATTAAATACGGATCATCATACACATTTCTGTTACATGAGGATTAGAGACAAGTTCTATTTAGAAATAACTCCAAGAACAGATTTTGTATTTTATATTCACATTGAAAACCAGTCAGATTTGCTTCAGCCTCAAAGAGCCTATTTATGTAAAATTAAAGGAACGTTGCAGCAAGCGGCACCATTATTTTCTAAATGGGAAATGGGTTAAGCAAAAGGATGTGTAACAAATCCAGTTTTACTACAGGCTAACTAACAAGAGTTAGGTTCCCATGTCATGTTTCTGGTCATAAAAACATCACCAAATTTCTAAATAAAGACCCAAAACACTTCTAATAAAACCCAAAACACTTCTAATATTGAACATTGAAATAAATGTGAGCTATACACACACTTAAGAAAGATTGATAAAAACAAATAAGATAATTATTTACCAACTGGCCAGAGTCTATCCTGGCAGCTCTGGGAGCCAGGCTCCTGGGAGCCTACCCCGGACAGAGTGCCATTCCCTCGCAGGGCACACACACACCCAGTACTCCCTCATACTGGGGCCATTTAGACAGATCAGTTAAGCTAATGCACATGTGTTTTGGGACGTGGGAGGAAATTGTAGGACCCAGAGAAACCCCATGTAGACATGGGGAGAACATGCAAAACTCCACACAGACAACGGCCCCCAGCCAGGAATCCATTTTTTTGTTTTGTTTTGTTTTGTTTTGCATTTTGGTATGTGGGTAGTTCCCCGACTGGGAATCGAACCCAGGCTGCAGTGCTGACAGCGCCAGCGCCGAAGCCTTAAAGGAATCCATTTTTTATTTTCTCGTCAATGTTCTAACGAAACATTGAACAATATGTTACTCGAGGAACTGCTGTATTTCCTTTCTTCTGCTTAGTTTGTACTAATTTGCTCGTCTTTGTCTAGTTTCCTAATGTGGAAGCTTGCTTAGATTGATTGTAGATCATCTTTCCTAATGGTATTTTCAGTATGCATTCAATGCTATGTTACCCTCTAAGTAACTTTCACTCCATCCTACAAATTTTAAGTGTATTTTCATTTTAATTTAGTTCAGTTTATTTTTAAATCTCTGAGACTTTTCTTTTTTTGACTCATTTGTTATTTAGAAGTGTGTTCTTTAATGTTCAGGTACTTTGAGTTCTTCCAGCTATTCTGTTTTTCAGTATTGCTTTCTAGTTCAATTTCTTTGTGGACTGAGAGCATTCATTGTATGGTATCTATTCTAAATTTGTTAAGCTGTGTTTTATGGTGCAGGATGTGATCTCTCTTGGTGAATGTTCCACGTGAGTTTGAAAAGAACGTGTATTCTGCTGTTATTGGATGAAGGTTCTATGAATGTCAGTTAGATCCAGTTTTTTGATGGTGATGCTTAGTTTACCTGTATCCTTACTGGTTTTCTGCCTAATGAATTTGTTAGTTACCGATAAGAGTATTGTTGAAGTCTCTAACTGTAATAGTGAACTTGTCTGTTTCTCCTTCAGCTCTATCAGTTTTTGCCTCATCTATTTTAACACTCCATTGTTAGGTGCATATCAGTTATGCTTATTTGATATAATTTACATGATATGTAATTATATAATCATATAATTGATATCTTAGCATATCAAAGTACTTAAAATTATTTTCAGTGTTTGTCTTAGAGCTTGCAATAAGTCCATCTTCAAATAACATTATAAAACTTTAGGGCTAGTGGAGATACCATAGTATTCCCAGTTCCTCCCTCCTCGGATTCGGTGAAGGTGACTTGGAAGCAGTGGTGAGCCATAGGACAGATATTTTTTTTCTCTTTCACTTCTTAAACTATTTAATAAGTTGCATGTGGGTTTCTTCCCCTCAACTTTATGACAGTGACCAACAATTTGAGAGTATTTATAGGGTTTCTAAAAGAAATTGAGCTGATTATAATTTTTAAGGAGTGTCAGGTTTTAGGTTCACTGTCAGACCCCTTTACAGCATTTGGCCTGGCATTAGCAGGATGGCTTTGTTTACCTTTCTTGCTACGTTTTCTGTGTTTTTCCATTAGAATTTAAGGGAGGCATGGGTTTTTATTTCTGTTCTTGTTGCTCAGTATAATCACTGGCACATAATGGGCACACAAGAAATGCCCATTATGTGGTAAATTTGGCAGTTTTCTTTCTTTTAAAAGCAGCCTGGTTTGTTGTTGTTGTTGTTTTGTTTGTTTTTTACTTAGTAACAAGACAGATGATGCTTGAGAAAGGAGGGAGACAAATACCAAGACAGGAAATTTTCTCATCATTAGAAGCTGTAAGAGTTTGCTCATCTGCTGGTGTTTTGTTTTTGTTTTTGTCTTTTTTTTTTTTTTTTCTTGAAGCAAACCAGGGTGGTTTCGATCCCTGGATCATGACTGTCTTTTTGAGAAGCATGATGGTTAATTTTCTATGTCAGTTTGAGTAGGCCATGACACCCAGATATAAAATACCTTCATAGAAACACCATCTTGGATGTGTCTGTGAAGGTATTTTTTGGATGGGGTTAAAGTTTAAATAGTAGATTTTGAGTAAAGCAGATTGTTCTTCATAATATGGTAGCTTCATCCAGTCAGTTGAATGCTTTTTAGACTGACCTTCTCCAAGGAGGAGGAACTTTGCCAACACACAGTTTTCGGCCTCCAACTGCAGCTCTTCATGTTGTCCCCAGCCTGCCAGCCTACCATGCAGATTTGGGATTTGCCAGCTCTCACAACCGCGTGAGCCGGTCCTTAAAACAAATCGCCCTCTCTTTCTGTCCACGTCCTGTTGGTTCTGTTTCTCTGAAGCTCTACTACAGGAAGCTCACTTTTAAAAATTGCTGCTGCTGTTCCTCTGTACCTTCTTTACTGAATAAAGAAAAACAAAACAAAACAAAAACATATATTTAAGGCCTAATTTATATAAAGTGAAATGTAAGATGATATGTAATAGTTCCATTAGTTTTGATGAAAGTATACATACCCCCTTGCAACCCCTATCAAGACATTAAATATTTTGCTCACCCGTAAGGTTCCCTTCTTTTCCACTCGGTCTCCCTGACCCTGAGTAGCAACCACTCTTCTGCTTTCTACATTCAAGACTCATTTTGCCCATTCTTTTTTTTTTGGCAGTTCCCTGGCTGGGAATCGAACCCAGGCCGTGACATTGAGCGCGCCAAAGCCCAGCCACTACGCCACCAGGGCACCCCTTCAGTTTGGCCATTCTTTGGAACTTCTTAGAAGTGGAATCATCCATTGTTTCATATTCTGGGTCTAGGTCATTAGGCCTGATGTTTTTGAGATTGAGCTGTGTTGTTTTGAATATCAGTATTTTGTTCCATTTTATTGCTTAGTGGTCACTGTGTGAATACACCATAGTTCATTTATCATTCTCCTGTTGATGGACACCTGTTTGAGGCTAATAGGAATAAAGCTGTTAGGGACATTCTTGTATAAGGCTTTTTGGGAATATATGTTTTCTACTTTTCTTTGGTAAATATCTAGGAGTGGAATTGTTGCATTCAGAGGGTAGACATTAAAATTGTTTGTTCCATTTTTCACTCCTACCAGTAGTATATGAAGAGTTCCAGTTGCTCCATATTCTCACCAGTATTTATTGTTTTTTATTTTTCATTTTATAATTTCTAGTGGGTATTTAGTAATATTTCTTTCATTTCTTTAATAATTAATGACATGGAACACTTTTCCCAGTGCTTATTGGCCACATATCTTGCTTTGTTTCTTCATGTCTTTTTCCCTTTTAAAAACTGGCTTACTGACTTGTAAGAGTTTATATGTTCTAGGTAAAAATCCTTTATCAGATACTACATACTTTATCAAGATTTTTTTACCCATTCATTTTCTTAATGGTATCTTTTGATGTGCCAAAGTGTTAAATTTGTATGAAGTCCAAATTATTAGGTTCTTCTTGTGGGATTAGTGCTTACATGTCCTCCCCCCAAAATCTTGCCTACCCAGAGGTAATAAGGATAAGCTGTTATATTTTTTTCTAGAAACTTTATAGCTTTAGCATTTCATGTTTAAGCCTGTGATCCACTTTGAATTAACTTTTGTTTATGGTGTGAAATAGAGATCAAGGTTCTTTTTGGTAGTTAACCTAGTAGAATGAAGTATTTATGGGAATTAAGTGCCTTAGCTGACACTTTTGAAGGTGAATACTTTTGTTCTCTAGGCTTTTCAATTTTAATTAGACATAAATTTATTTTGCACCTACTTGTTTTCCTGTTCATGCCAATAAATTTCCTAATTTTATTTAATCACTAGCCTGTAAAAAGGAAGCACAGAAAAATCCACCTATCCTTTATGCACAAGTTGGAGAATTCCAGTAAAATTCAGGTTCCTGCCAGGCGAGTTGCACATCTAACGTACTTGTTTTGTGATTACAAATATCAAGAAATGATCAAAAACAATTTCTGACTGTATATGCATAGGTCTGTTTGCGCCATTTTACCACACTTTAAATTATAGAAGCTTTATAATTTAACGATTGGGAGGATTAAGATCCTTTGTAGTTCTTTCAGTATTTTCCTTGTTATTTTGGCATTTTTGTTTTCCCATATGAACTTTAGTATTAAGTCTAATATTGAACTTATTGTTAATCTGTATTCTGAGGAATATAATAAGTTTATAAATTAAGGAGAACTTGACATTCTGTTGAATCATCCTATCCTTGAACTGGGGATGTCGAATTTCATGTGTTCAGATTGACTTTTGTGTCTATCCAGGAGTGTTAGGAAATTTTTGTTATCTAGGTTTTTGTTGTTACATATTACAATTGGGGTTTTCTAACTGGTTTTATTTTGTATGGGTGAAGGCAATTAACTTATGTAAGTCAGTTTTATATCTTGTTACCTCACTGAATCTTTTAACCATGATATTCTGGGGTTCTTTAGGTATATCAGGAATTGCCAGACTTTAAGGGCCAGATAGTAAATGTTTTAGGCTTTGCTATGCAAGGGGAGACTCAAAAACCCTGGAATTTATTTGTAAAATTTCTGTATTTATCTTTGCATGTTTAAACTTCAGTTACCTTCAGAGTACTCTCCATTTGATGCAATACACCTATGAAGACACTTTTTCCACTGCTCAGAACAGTTTTGAACTCATAAATTTTGATGCATTTTAGTGCTTCTGCCACTTTGTGTTTCACCTCTTCCAAAGGGAAACTGTTTCCCTTTGAGGACTTTTTCCATCAGGGAAACAAAAAAAAGTTTATTTGGGTGAGATTGGATGAATAGGAAGTGTGGGGCATGAAGTCCTCTTGTTTTATTATTTTTTAAATTTTTATTATTTATTTATTTATTTTTACACGGGTAGTTCCCTGGCTGGGAATCAAACCCAGGCCACAGTGTTGACAGCACTGAAGCCTTAGCCACTACACCACCAGGGAGCTCCCGAGTCCTATTGTAGGTCACAAACTGCTAAACACTCAGCGTGATGTGGGCAGGTGCACTGTCATGCCACACGGTGTTTGTGTATATCGCCCATCATGAAATGGGCAAATGCTTAAAGCATCTCCAAAAAAAAAATTCACTGAAGCCAAACACAGTCTCTCACAATGCCAGCTGGTCCACTGAAGCAGATGGGTTCCTAGAACACTTACGTTGCAGAGGAAGCCTGTACTACACAGTGCCCGCCCTTCATTAGATAATTCTGGTTTTTTGGGGGGGAAGTCCCCCATCCTGTGTCTCTGTTGTAGATTTTTAAAACCACTCTTTTAAAGTAGCCATTCTTAGCCTGAGAGCCATACCAATACAGATCTCAGGTATATCTTGTTGACTACTGCATATCATCTGCAAAATAGTTTTACTTCTTTACAAACTCCTATGGCTCTAATTGATTGGTTGAAATGGCTAATGTTTCTAGCATGGCATAGAATGGTTGTTGGATAGTAGCATTCTTATTCTGTTCTTGATATCAGTACAAAGGTCTCTAGTGTTTTCCCATTGTGTAAGACACTACCCTTAGGACTAAGGTATGATATTTTATCATGTTAAGCAACCATTCATCAGTTGTCATTTCTTGAATTTTTTTAAAAATAAGGAATGGTTTTTAAATTTGTAAAAGGTGTTTTTTAGCCATCTATGAAGACAATTCTAGGATTTTTCTTCCTTAGGTATTTTAATATGGTATATTCTGCTAGGTCATGGCCTAATATTAATGTGGTGTTGGATGTTTGCTAATACTTTTAGAAATTTTGCATCAGTACTCAATGAATGTTACTTGTTCATGTGTGTTTTTTGTTTTGTTGGTTTTGGTACTCTATCACATTTAGGTATTAGTGTTACAAATACATTATAAATGTGAAAACATCATAAATGTTATACATCATGAAAACAGCTGCTTAAGTTTTCCTTAATTTTCAATACTTTGGAACAGTTCATGGAGCATTGGAACTATTTGGTTTGAAAAGTTGTTTTGAATTCCTGTCTGAAACCACCTGTGCCTGGTGCTTTATTTATTGGGTAGTTTCATAATAACTTTTTTCTAGGGAAATTGGCCTGCTTAAGTCGTATAGCTCTGTCTTCACCTATATATTCCTAGAAAAGCATCCATTTCATCTGGGTTTTCAAATCTGTGAGTTACAGAGGTCTACAAAGGAGCCGTGCATGATTTATAAATTTCTTCTGTTTCTTCTCTTTTTGCATATTTGTGTTTGCTCTACTCCCCTTTCCTCCTGCCTTTTTCTTAACCAAGTTAGCTAGTGGTAGTCTTAATTAAAAAGAAATATTAGACTTTTTGATTGTTTAAGGTAGGTCTGTTTTGTTCTGTTTCACTGATTTCTGCTTTTATTTGTAGCAGTTTCTAACTTGCGCTTTTTGTTTATGTTGTTCATTTTTACTTGTCATTGTATTATTTTTCTGAAAGTTTTTTGCTATGGATTTTCCTCATCACTGTTTTACATATTTTGATATATAGTACATTGGTTATTTAAAAATCTTTCCATAACTTTTGCTTGTATTTCCTCATTCACCTGAGTCTTTTAAATAGAACTTTTATTTCCAGGTAGCAGGCTGTTTTGTTGTTGGTAATTTCAAATTTTATTGAAATATGATCAGTTATTTGTAATATTTCAGTTTTATAGAACTTTCTGATATTTTGTGATGTACTATTTTATTTCTACGTTTCATGCCCACTTGAGAAGATATATCCTATATTATCAGCATGCAAAGTATGACTGATATATCTATCATATAGGGGCCTACTTCACTGATCATTATGTCTGTCTTTTATTGTTTTTGTTTAATTGATGTGTCTTGTACTGAGAGTGGACTATTAGTCTCTTATTTGTGCCTTCTTGCATCTCCTATAGTTTTGCTTCATAAAGTAGTGCTATGTTATTTGGTGCACAGAATCCCTATCATTGTAAATTAGAGCTTTTAGTATTAAAGTGTTTTTACTTTTAATGCTTTTTGTCTTTAATTCTATTTTTTTATATCAAAGAGGTCTTTTAAAAATTGTGTCCATTTGCTTGAAATACCTTTCTTCATACTTTTATTTTTACCTTTTCTGAATCTCCTTTAATGTTTCTTGCATATAGTGTATGGTTAGGTCTGGCTTTGTAAGCCAAGTTGAAAACTTTTCTTTTAGTGGCTGATGTTTACTTTTTTTTTTTTTTTGCTTTTTGGTATGTGGGTAGCTCCCTGACTGGGAAGCGAACCCAGGCTGCAGCACTGACAGCGCCAGCGCCGAAGCCCCAAGCCACTACACCATCAGGGAACTCCCAGATGTTTACATTTATTTTGATTGATGCATTCAGTCTGAACTTTGTCATAATGTTTTATAATGGTGTTTTATTTGTTGTCTTTTTCTGTGAAGTTATTTTCTTTGCTCTTTAATTCTGGCATTTGAGGTTTATAGTTTTGTTTTGATCACCTATTTTTAACCTTTTACTATCTGTGTGTCAGGTTTTAATGGCATTCTTTAACTCAATTAGCCTATACAAGTTTGCTAATACTTCCCTCTCATTAGTCTTTCACCCTTTCAGTATGTTTTAGTAATATATTTGGGTATTTAAAAATTTACAGTATCTGTTATTTTGCTGTAGTTTTTGCAGCTATCTCTTTGTTATGTAAAGCTTATTCTCTAGATTTCTGAAGGCTCTCTCATGAGTGCTAGGTTCTTAATGTGTAAACGACAGGGCCAAGACGTAAATCTAGGTTTTCTCATTGTAAAACCTGTGCCTTTTCTGCTGAGCCTCATTACTTACCCTTGTTGATACACACTTTAAAGTCCAAACTGGCCAGTTCCCATTAGGTTTGCAGTGAGTATCTTATTTAAAGTGATAAAAGCGGCGGTGAACTTAATAGTCTGATTGGGTTGTGGGTAATCGCTTTTCTTGATGCTTTTTAAGAGATTGTTTTAACTGATCTTCCTTCCTCCTATGTTACAGGCCCAAGCCACATGTCATTCTACATTCGAACCCACAAAGGGTCAACGCTTTCTCAGTGGTCTCTTGGCAATGGCACCCCAGTCACAAGTAAAGGAGGGGACTACTTTGTATTTTACTCCCATGGACTCCAAGCGTCAGCATGGCAGTTCTGGATAGAAGTACAGGTGGGAATTTCCCAGCATTGCTGGATCATTGATCAGGTTCCCAGATGGTATTCGGCAAGATTCAAATACTTGGTATCAGTATTCTGCCTTCATGGAACTAGAGAACTAACTAATTTTCTCTGCCAGGTCTTGGAAGAACAGCCTGAAGGAATAGTCACTGTGGCCATTGCTGCCCACTATTTTTCTGGGGAAGACAAGAGATCCTCCCAGCTGGACGCTCTGAAAGAAAAGTTCCCAGACTGGACATTTCCCTCTGCCTGGGTGTGCACCTACAATCTCTTTGTGTTTTAATCTTGTGGAGGAGCTTTAAGTACATACCCAATGGGATACTTCTTGTGACAGTTTCTTCCTATGCTACATGGATATTTGTAACGTAAGTCAGTGGATTTTAATGAGCATATTGTCAAAGAGCTTTGTGAGCTAACATTCTTTTCAGGGCCAAGCACTATAATGGTTACACTGTGGGGTAGTGATGTGTGGCCTTTTTGACACTTGAAAATGCCAGTTTTCTGGCACTTAAGCACACGTGGGTACTGCCACTATACTAACACGTCACTTTATATGACCTTAAGGACAGAAGCCAAGAAACCACTTTAATAGTTGTCCCCTTAGGATCATGAAAGATGTTGCAGGTAATGTGAGACCACTGTTAATGAGACAAATGACATTTCCAGGTAAAGCACAAGACCATTTATTGTGTCAGTGGATAGTAGGAAAATAGTCACTGGAGTAATGATTTTCCTTAGGTCATCAGAAAGCTATTACACTAAGGACTGGAGAAGAACCAAGCCTGTGCTGAGAGCCGTGCTGCTTCAGGCAGCCTTGAGAGTGTTTTGCATCTCTGTAGTGAAGCCCAGGAGCCCTGAAGTGGAACCTGTGCTGAGGTGGTGACTCCTGTCCTTCAGAAAAGTGGTCACTGAGATCCGTCATTATGCTTTTCTGAGGTTTTCAGTGCCTGTTTCCCTCTGAGATGTTGTCTGCTCCACTCTACCTTACCAGTTTGAGAACAGGTCCACTTGTCCAGCTATATGCCCCTCTGGGTTTTCAGTTTCTTTTGGTTTAGATTATACAAGTACACGACCTTCCTTAAAGCATTGAGTTTCCATGGTGGCTCTTCTGGGCAGGGAGGGTTGAGTGTGGCTGAGCATTTTATATTTATACCCTTTGTTTTGCAGTTTTCTGTTATCCAAGGTTAATCTTTAGGGCATATCTTCATTGATGCACCAGGTCCTTCCTTTTGTCTGTTTTCCAGCCAGTTGGACAGATTGGTTTCTTAGTAACTTCCATCTGACAGAGCTGGCTTTCCTGATACTTGAGGTTTTGGCTTGTACTTGAATGAGATCACTGCACCTGTATCTGTTGGGGTTTCAGATCATATTGGCAGTCCTACGTGATAAGTGAGGCATATCATAGTGGTGCCTCTGATGGATTCTTGGCTCCAGGAGTGGAAGGGTTTCATGAGATGAGTGGTAAATTTTGGTAGCTTTTATTTTCTTCTTAAGAAGTGTAAAAATTTGGACAAATTTTGAGTTTAATAAACATAGGCCTAAAAAACATTTTAAAGAAAAGCCATAGTAAAAATTTAAAAAGTGTCCTTTGGATCCATCTGAACAGAAAGAACGTAGTAAGTGCATCACAGGAGGAAATTCTTGAAGCTCCTGGTGTGATATGGACATTGTGATTGCTTAATCATGTTCTTAACACTGCCTGCCTAATGTGTGACTTTTTAAAAACTGACTGGGCTCCCATAAACAGGAGGGCTGAAGCCAGAGCCGAATGACAACATGCTGGCTGTGACATGGATAGACACTGGGACTATTCCTTTTTTCTTTACTTTGTACAAACAATATAATGCTAGTCTGAAGTGCTTTAAGTATCTGGGTCCTACCACATTTATCTGTGAGGCCAGTAGATTTCTGAATGTGTCAGGTGGTGCATAAAGTCTGCAGTGTTTATAGCTTGTATAGAATCACAGTTGTGGCAGAAAAGTTAGAAACAGTAATAGCTCAATGAATTTCAAAATATGTCTGCAGGTTCTGCATCCACAGATTCAACTAACTGTGGATTGAAAATATTTGGGAAAAAAATATTACATTCTTGCTGACATGTACTAGGTAGTTAGGCCTACAATGGTTACGTCTGTACTAAGTATGTACAGACTTCTGCTAGTCCTTACTCCCTAAACAATACAGTGTAACTATTCACATAGCATCTTCATTGTGTATTAGGTGTTATAAGTAAACTAGAGATGATTTAAAGTATATAAGAGGATGTGCACAGATTATATGCAAAAACCCCCCACCATTTTATATAAGGGATATGAGTTATCAACGGATTTTGGTATTCAAGGGGGGGTCCTAGAACCAATCCCCCATGGATTCTGAGGGATGACCGTACAGGCCGATTTCTGTCCCTGTGGTTAATCTCAAATTAATTACTTTTTGCTTTTTGAAAAAAAGCAAAATCCCAAGTTTTGGGAAACAGGTCTATGAAATAAAAATAGTTCCACGATCCTTTCCCTCCCCCACCCCCGCCCCCCACCTTTGGGAAGGATGTTGTTAACCATGATTATTACTGAAAAGGAGTTTCTTTTTACCTTTGGGTTATAGCTCCATATGTGAACAATTATTTTGTTTTTGCTTTTCTTTAGCATTATAAAGGTTTGACAATTACTAACCTCATGCAAGCTCAGTACCAAGATGCTCTCTAGTCTCTGGGCATGCTTAATATCCTGTGAGACTATTTTAATGCCAGAAATGGTTAACTAATTACAATATTCATGGCTCTGATAATAAGTAGTCACTAAGGTTAAAGACCTTTAGTTTTTTTGTTGAGTATCTGATCTTCTGAATAATTCATTTCTAAAAAGGTCTTTTCAAATTCTAACACACATTATTTCCTACAGAATTCAAATGTAAAGTAGTACCATTATGGACATTCAGGGAAAGTGTAAAGAACTGTGATTTCAAAGAAGTTCTTCCTTAAAATTTATAGTGTCAAGACCTAAGAATGGTTGTTGCATGAAGTACTTGTTTCCATAGTTTAGCAGATATAAATAATTAGAATAGGTTTCTTAAAATGTTACCACTGGTGGGGGGGAGGGGGGGAGGGCATAAACCAGGCTGCTGACTCAGGAAGAATGATTATGTCTGTACATTTCTGTTCACTGGTTTGCTGATGATTAATTGTTGCCTTACAATGTTATTGAAATAAACTTTTTAATATCCTAATTAGTATCTTTAACTGAAAAACAGATATTTAGTAATTGTCCTGTATCCTCGTATTTGAAGTTATTTCAGGTCTACAGAGTCTAATAAAACCTTTAAAAAACTACTGTTAAAAGACCTATAATAGATTGTTCATGTGGGTGTAATTGCTATTTTAATGGGTCATGCGAGGAAAGAACTCAACATGGAAATGTTAGTTTACTCAAACTGGAATCCTTTCTGCTATGGAATGAAATTATGCATCTGAATTACACAGAAATTAATAACCTAGGTTTGGTAAATGTTGAGCATATTTAAGTTTTTAAATCATTTCTACTGCTAAAGAAAAGCACTGAAGCACTAATAAAAAATGGATGTTCTTTTGTTGGCAGATAAGGATAGGAGGGAGGGAAGAAGAAATTGTCTTTCAGCCAGAGAGTGACCCACTGCTCATTCTAATCTCCACAAGGAAAAAGGCACCATCACACCCCCAGAGTACCCACATCCCTGTGCAAATTATTTCACTTTCAGAGTGAATTCCCTCAAACAGTTCAGTACAAGTTTAAACAAGCTCAACGACGTATATTCCTAACATACCTTGCAACATTTTAGGGCCAATAAAGCCAAAATATACTTATGCCTCTTTATTCCTGTTTTTATTTAATAAATATCGTAGCCAATTCAGAAGTACATTACTATATATTTTATTTTTTTTACTATATATTTTTGATACTATTTGATTTGTAAAACTATTATATAATATGTTGATTGATAATCTCTTTTCTCCAAGTTTGTTTCTACACCATGATCAAGTGAGCTTTATCCCAGGAATGCAAAGTTGGTGTAACACATGAAAAAATCCATGAAGGCAATATACCATATTAATAAGATAAGATAAAGGACAACTAACTACACCATATATGATCATCTCAATAGATGCAAAAAATGTTTTTGAAAGCTTAACACCTTTTCATGATAAAAACACTAATAACAGATGGGGACTTCCTCAACCTGATAAAGATCACCTATGAAAAAACTTACAGCTAACATCATAATTTCTGATGAAAGACAGCTTTCCCCTTAAGATCAGAAAGAAGACAAAGATGTCTGTCGACTCCTTATATGGAATATTGTACTGGAGGTTCCAGCCAGGGCAATTAGGCAGGACGCATCCAGGAGAGGTAAAATGAACTCTAGTTCGAAATGACATTGTTGTCTATAATAGAAAATCCTAAGGAAGCTACAAAAAACTATTACAGTTAATAAATGAATTTGGCAGTATTGTAGGATCTAATATCACATATACAGAGAACTGTTATTTCTGTATACTAACAAAGAACAATCCAAAAATAAAACAGTTCTGTTTGCAGTAGCATCAAATAGAATAAAATACTTAGGAATAAGCTTAACAGAAGTACAAGATTTTTACACTACAAACTATAAAACTTGCTAAAAGAAATTAAAGAAGACACAAACGGACAGCACATGGTCATGGGATTGAAAGTCTTAATATTAACCCATTTCCCATTTAGAAAAAAAGTGCAGCTTGCTGCCATGTTCATTTAATTGTATATAAACATGCTTTTTTGAGGTTGAAGCAAATCTGACTGGTTTTGAATGTGAAAATAAAATATAAAAATTGTTCTTGGAGTTTTTTTTTTTTTTGGTTGCTTCCCTGAGTGGGGATCAAACCCAGGCCACGGTGGTGAGAGCGCCAAAGCCTAGCCACTACACCACCAGGGAAGCCCCAGAGTTATTTCTAAATGAGACTTGTCCAATCCCTGCTCAGGGAACCAAGCAACCAACCAATAATAAATAAATAAATGGAACTTGTCTCTACTCTTATATAATAGAAATGATGATCAATATTTAATAATTTTTTTCACATGTAGGAATGCTGCATTTTCTAGGATCTGACATTTTCAGCAATGGAGAATTACTGTAAGTATTTTATAAATGGAAATACAACTACTAAAAACAGAATGCTATAAATAGAATGATGTCATTTGTTTACAAAAGACTATCAATGTACTAGAGTGATGAGAATATAGTAAAACCAAGGTATTTTGTGGCAAACTTTGGGGGTTAGGACTATAATCCATGAGTTACCTTGGGGTAAACGCTGCAGCTCTAAGTCCCGCCGGCAAATATTCTTGGGACAAATGGAAATGGGTTAAGATGTCAAAGTCCTGCAAACTGATTTACAGATTGAACAATCTCTATTAAAACCCCCCAGCTTTTTGACAGAAACTGACCATCTGATCCTAAGATTCATGTGGAAATGCAAGCAAAAGAGTCTTCAGAAAACAAACTTATGATTCACACTTCAAAACTTCCTACAAAGTAACATAGTAATCAAGACATTGTGGTACTGGCATTAAGAATAGACTTATAGTTCAATGTATTAACAATTAACAGTCCAGAAATAAACCCATACATTTACAGTCAACTGACTTTTGATAATTCAATGGGAAAAACTTTCTAATAAATTGGTCTGGGACATTGATTATCTACCTACAAAAGAACAGATCCCCCCCCCCTTACTTTATACCACATACTAAAAAGAATTAAAAATGCATCAAAGACCTAAATGTAGGAACTAAAACTATAAAACTCTTAGAAGAAAGCAGAGGCATAAGTACCTGTTTTTGCAACAAAAAGAAATTGATTTCTACGAGGATTTTAGCTTTTATGAAAAAAGTTGTTACTGTACTAATGTAGGTTTTTAAAAAAGCCAGTGGTATAACGCAAAATTTTCAGAATGATGCAGATACTGTTTGCTTTAAGGCTTCATGGGTATCCAACCTTTTGGCTTCACTGGGTCACATGGGAAGAACTGTCTTGGGCCACATATTAAACACAGTAACAAACGATAGCTGATGAGCTAAAAATAGGGTCTCAAAAAAATCTAATGTTTTAAGGATTTGTGTTGGGCCACATGTTGGACATACCTGCAAGTTTAATAAGCCATTTTAGTTTCACTTATGAAAGGTTTCACAGGAACACCCTACTTGCAGAGAGTGGGGGGAATCTGTATCTAAAAAGGGTCTAGTATCCAAAATATATAAAAACTGCAAATCAACAATAAAAAGACAAGTAAACCAATTGTGAAATGAGCAATGGATATGAACAGACATTTTTTATGCAAAGATGTACAAATGGCTAATAATCATATGAAAAGACATTAGCCACCAGGGAAATGCAAAATCTACGAGGTACCACTTCATACATTATTAATTCAGATGGCTATAAACCCAAAACACAGTAACAAGAGTTGATGGTAGAAACTGGAACCCTCCACTACTAGTGGGAATGTAAAAGAGTGGCATAGGCAGCTTGGAATATGGTTAGGTATTTCCTCAAAAAATTAACCAGTTACCATGTGACTCAGCATTTCCATTCCTAAAGGACTGAAAACATGTTCACAGTAGAATATTCATAATAGTCAAAAAGTGGAAACCACCCAAATGTAGTCTATCCATAAAATGGAATATTATTTAGCCTTAAAAAGGAATGAAGTACTGATACACAAGTAACCTTCAGAACCTTGAAAACATCATGCTAAGTGAAAGAAGCCAGACAAAAAACCCCCACATATCATATGATTCCATTTTTATGAAATATCCAAAATAGGCAAATGCACAGAGACTGAAAGCAGATTTAGGAATACAGGAAAATAGGAAAAAGTCAAAATCATTTTTAATCCCACCTATTAGAGACACCTCGTCTCCAATACAATTACACATAACATTGGTGGAAATCATATGGTGTGCATGATTTTATATAATTTTTCATTGTATTTTGAACATTTTCCAAATCATTAACATGAATTGTCTGTTCCAATCTTGTGTTGTCAGGCATCTAGGATGCTGCCAACGGTTGATGGTTATATTCTAAATAATTCTGCATACAAATAAATTTTAAATCTGTCAGCATTTCTAAGTTATTTCACATGGAAAATTCTAAAAGGTGGAATTACAGAATCAAAAGAGTATTTTGGTGCTTTCTAATACATATACTTCTTGCTATTAACCTGAGATGGTGAATGAACAATTTCATGTAATGATTTTATTGCCCTTTACTAAGTTAAAAAACAAAATACACATTACAGAAGTAGCAGCAAATTTAATTATAAGCAAAGGTTGACTCTACCCCCAAAAGACTTTTTTGTTTTGGTATCAGCAAATAATTTCAACTTTAAATAGTTACACTGAATATTTAAATTCATTGGTTAAAACTATGGCTTAAACAGTCGAACAAAACAAGGCAAAATGAAAATATGAATTTTAAAATATTAAAGTATATATGAGACAAATTACCAAAGATAAATTTTCTATAAACTTGCCCCCCTTCTTTTGTCTTGGGGCCACCCATTCCTATTTGCTGAAAAACAAGCATTTTATAGAAGAAAAGATTCATTTATTGCGTTAACCACAGGAATACTTAACTTACTGGTTCCCTGCTTTGAAGAGTACAAGATGAACTCAGCATCACGTTAGGATATTTGAAAAGATCACAGATGTTAAAATGGTAAATCATTTTTATTGACTGGATATTCACACCAAACACAAAAGTAATGCTAGTTCTTCTAACAAGATAGGACAGGAGAAGAAATTTCATTTTAGTTTCTCACTGGCCTGCATGTACTCACGTGGGAACATTTTCTATCTTAAGATTTAGGGAAAGGTGGTTTTAAACAAAAGCTTAAATAAAAGTAGCACCAGAAGGACCAGGTACCAATAATCACATATTCCACCCATCCAGGAGTTTTCAGTATGCGAAATTATTGCACTTATAATGTAAAAAGTAAATGACAGTAAATTACCAAATACAATAATTTAGAACAGTTTGATGAATTCTGAACTAAGTAATTTCAAAATGTTTTTGTTTCCTCTCAAAGGAAACCTGGCTAGGACAACTAAATCTAGCCATTTATTTTAAAAAACAAGGATAGAGGACCAAGTTTTATTTCTAAACTGTAATAGTACTATGACAAGAGAGGCTGTTTTACATAGTGGTATGGATTTGGTCCACATCAAATACATTGTTATTACAAAAATAAACAAGTTTGTTTTGTAAAAAATAACATTGCATTCCATTGTTCAAATTGCACAGTACAAACAAGCTATCTAAATTAATACTGTTTAAAGGTAATTAGAAGTACATACAGTAGATATGTGTTCAGTTTGAAGCAATTAAAGAGTATGTAGTTATGTTTTCATAATGTATGAAAACTAAAATTTAAATCATATCTAGAAATACATAAAATATTTAAAAAGTTACAATGAAGAATGCATTCTTTAAATACCAATTTTTAGTTAGCAGTGATAATACAGGATTCAGCCATCTATTTACATAAAACTCCATTTTTATTCAATTTACAAAAGCAATAAATAAGATACTACATTAATTTGCACAAAATCTGTTTCATTTCATGATCATTGTGACCATTTCTATTACTTTATGACCACGCCAATAAACCTGTCTTTCCTCCTTTATGAGGACTGCTCATGTCTGGAATGGAGAGCAAGTGCTATCTTTATTCCAAGAGTACAGTGATGCAGAATCCAGCATTAAAACCTTACAAATTATAATACAAGGCCTAAAATAAGAACAATGCCTTTGAGTATATTTATATAAGAGTATTCACAAAAAGATAAAGTTCTTTAATACAAAACAGGTCAGTGGTATCTAACAGCATAATTGATAAGAACCCCTCAGACCTCTGCCCATACAGATCTGGCAGGAATCAAGCTTGCACACCAACTCACAGGTGAACAGCCCCCATCAATACAGGACTGGATTTAACACACTAGAAAAGCCAAGGAGCATGTCCCTGTCACACTGGCACATGTTGTGCCAGGGCAGGCATCTATTCAGTTAGAGAAGACAGCACTCTGGATCCAATGGGGCATTACAGGTAGCTCAGGTGACAGCAAGCACCTTAGTATTTATTTTTAAAAAGCAGTCTGAACACACGCTGAACCAGAAAACATGTAAGAAGCTGTATGTAGTGAAAAAACTCATCTGGGGCAAACAATCCCTATGGTTTAAGAGCTACCAAACTTTAATAAAACCAAAATATTCTCATGTACCTCTGTATATTCTTTATTACTTTCCACTGTAGCTTAAAAAATTGTTATGAAAGGTGATTTATTCTGATATCACATTTTTTCTGGAGTCAAAGAGATTTCTTAAAGGAGAGAGAGTTAGTTAAAATTTAATAATACCTTACCCGAGTCTCTGAGCTGAGTTCTCTCCCTGGTTAAATCATCCAACTAGGTTACCGTGTCCTCAGTTGCTGCTAATTAATTTAATACTGCCCGTGGTGATGGTACCCCACTGTTGTTAGGACACAGAACAGTCATAAGTCCCATCTTGGAAAGGTGGTTCCTCCTCTGTTCGAGCTGTGTCCTCCTCTTTCCGGCTGACCATACTGCTACCTCCGACCTCGCCCTGGGCTATGCTTCCATGGCCTGAAGAACTCCTGCTCTCCTCTGTCCGGGGGCTGGTCTGTTCTAGAGTTTTACCCACAGTTATTGGCTGGAAGGCTTCAGGTTGGACCTGCTCTTCTGTTATCTCACTGAGCTTCTGTAGTTGAGGCTTAATGATGTTTAAAAATGGCTTATATCCAGGACTAAGTAGAGGAAAAAGGAAATTAATTTTCATCTGCCATATTCAAAATGCTTCATAGTGTTATGGATAAAGTCCTACTGAACATGATACAGTAAGGTCAACGACAGATTATTGGGGGAGAAGAGAAGGCAACAGGGAGGTAGGGATGGAAGCCTTCTCAGGTGCCTGGCCAGCACCGAGGAGCTGCGCACAGCAGTAGGGTGAATCTTAAATTTTTGAGCATTAGGAGCAAAGACTGACATTCTTTTTCTAGTATCACAATAAAAAATCATATTCTGCAGTGTAAGGACCAATAGGATTTCAGATGTGAAAAAGAACCTTCGGAGAACCTAAATGAATTTGCCAATTAAAGAAAACTAGATCCAAGTAAGGGAAGCCTCAAATCCAAAATAATTGGTGACAAAAGGCTAAAAGCCAAGGCTCTTAACTTCCATCCACTATTCTTAATTTGGGCTTGCTAGTAAACTGCCATGGAATGTTAAATTCACATAGACCTTAAATTTTTATCTTTTCTTAAATAAGACAATTTGAGGTCATCTTCAATTCTCCAGAACTACAAGTCTGAACTTCCAGTCTTAATTCTAAGATCATTTGTACTGCATCAATCGTAAGTCAATGACATGCATTCCTATTATAAAACAGTCAACACTATCTCATGGGACACTGCTCAACTAAATGGTTGGCATAGTAATGATAACTAAAGAAAACAGCCTTGAAAAATGAATCTATATGAAAACATTTTTATTTTGACCAACCTAAAAATCTCCAAATTAACAGAGCTAAGACTTAATGTGAACAGGATTCACCAAAGGACAGCCAAGAAACAAGCCTAAAGAAGCTAGCTAGCACTTACCAATCAGTAGAGGCCCATCGGTCAACTGCATGTAGCCCCGTCTTTATGTTCTGTAACATCTCTCCATCTACCTCTGAAGACTGCATAATAACCAAAATCTGGTTGATTACCGAGGATTCTCTAAGAATCAAGCCTATGACAATGCACCAATCCAGGCATCCTGCCTCCAGGAAGATATGTAGCAAATACCTACATATAAACAAACAAAATAACCAAGGAGGAAATAGGGAGCTCAGTAGACTCCACAGATGTTCAGAAGAGCAATCATTCAGGAAAGTAGCCCCTGTACCTTATTTGCCCAAATAGACTGAACAGGCATTCCATGCTTTCAAAATGCTGAGAAACTCACCGAAGCTGGACCTGGGATTTGTGAGGTCCTTTACTTGCCAACTCCATGGAGATGTGCTCTAGCTCTGACTGAGTTAAACTGAGCGTGGAAAAATTCTCATCCACCACTGTCCAGTCCCCATCCACCATGGAGCTACTTTCAGTCAGGTCTGTGGCTGAACCAATACTGCATTCATCACCTGATGAAGAAGTGCCAAAAGTTATAAACTAGCTTCATGTAGAAAATGTTTTCCTGTAATTTTAAATATAGGCTGTTTCTCAAATGTGAATTTCTCCTTAAGGTTCTAAAACCGAACATTAAATCCACTGCTAAAATTCCCATGTGATATAAACAGTAGTATAGGTCTGGGCAGACATTTTCAGGGCAAGGGCTACTTCTAATTTTCTCCAAGTGTCCCAGTCTACTCGCTATTTATTTTTGCTTGCCTAAGTACACATAGCCGCCTGGACTGTGAAGAGCTGATTCTCGCCTCTAGCGGCTGTACATGTATGTGCATATGAGAAATGTGTTTCTTTTATGTTTAGCTGCCTAGCTGCTAGGCACTGGTGTAATGTGGTATCAGCTATGATGCTTTTTTCTTAATTCAGGTGGTCACCCCAAAATTGGGTGGTGGTCCTCCGGTGGACTGCAACTGATATCTTGCCCAGGCCTGCAGTAGTAGATCCAGATACTGTGTACCATCAGATGGAAACATGCTACTACCTATGAAGCAGTCTTGCCGGCCTCCAAAAAAAAAAGAGGTCTAATTATAATTTGATCAAATCTTTAGATTCAATTACCAATTTACAATAAATGCAGAGGAAACAGTTACACTACCATGAAAATCCACATTATGAGAAAATCTACATTATGAGAAAATCCACAGAAGCAAGTTTCTTCAATGAATAAATTCCAAGGGGTAAAAAAAGAAAATGGGAAGGAAATTACTAAAAAGAGAACTAAAAACCTAACAATCACAATGTATGATTCTTATCTGAATCTTGACTCATGCCACAAAAAACAATCATGACATTATGAAATAACTGGAATGTAATACTGGATATTTGATGATATTAATGAATTATTAAATTTTTAAAAGAATGATAATGGTATTTACGGTTCTTTTTGAAAAAAGTCCTTTTAGAGATACATACTGAAATATTTACAGATGAAATGTAGCATGTTTTGGATTTGGTTAAAAAATACAGGAAGGGGAGTGAATGAAACAGATTTGATCATGAGTTGGTAATAATTGAAGCTGGGTGATGGATAGATATATGGTGGAAGGGGGCAGCAAGGGATCCATTATACTATTATCTCAAGTCTTTAAATGTTTGAAAGGATCTCTGTTTTTGTTTGTTTGTTTGTTTTTTTGGGTCCTGACTGGGACTCGAACCCAGGCTGCAGCAATGAGAATGCCAAAGCCTAGCCACTACACCACCAGGGAACCCTGAGAGGATCTCTTTAAAAAGTCTTCTTAAAACAGCAATGGTATCACCTCATGTCCTAGGCTAATATATAAAAAAAAAAAACAAAACCAAAACTCCAGCAACTAAGTGTTGGTGAGGATATGGAGAAATTGGAACCCTTGTAGCTGTTAGTGTGAATGCAAAATGATGCAGCTGCTATGGAAAATATGGTGGTTCCTCAAAAAATTAAAAAGAGAATCACCATATGACCTGGTAATCCCACTTTTGGATATATACCCCAAAGAACTGAAAGCAGAGTCTCAAAGAGATATCTGTACTCCTATGTTCATTGCAGCAGCATTCACAGTAACCAAAAGGTGGAAGCAACAAGTGTACATTGATGGATGAACAAAATGTGGTATATACACAATGGAATATTACTCTACCTTAGAAAGGGAATTCCTATGCATGCTACAACAGGGATGAACATTATGCTAAGTGAAAAAGCTAGTGACAAGAGGACATATGAGACAGAAAATAGAATGGTAGTTGCCAGGAGTTGGGAGTAATGGGGAGTTGTTACTAAATGGGTATAGGGTTTTAGCTCTGCAAGATGAATTCTGGAGGTTGGTTAAGATGGCAAATTTTATGTGTATTCTACCACCAAAAAAAAAAAATTAATGGCAGTTATAAGCCTCCCCACATAACAGAAAGTCAGGTAACAGTGATGACAGACTGAAAATCAAACTTCAGGTGAATTAGACCAATTGCTACTTAAGCTCCTATAATTATATAAATCTAAGCAACAAAAATCACTTTAAAACCTCAATTTTTAACTTATCTCTTACTGTAGAGGTTGGCACATGTTTTTTTTAGTAAAGGGCCATATAGTAAATATTTTAGGTTTTGAAGGCTAAGAAACAAAATTAAGGATATTATGTAGGAACTTACCAGAGAAAAAAAATTTTGCATACATTTTCATCAATAAGATAAAAAAGGTAACTAAGTACTATTTTTTTGATACAGTTATACTTATAAGAATGAAACGTTTTACATGGGGATAATATTATGATTATTTTAGGTTCAAGTTAGTGTTTCTCTGTCATTAAAATCCATTGCAAAAGTTCATTTATTAGTGCTGATCTCTAATAACAGTTTACTTATTCCATTTTACCCAAAATAAATGACAAAGTATAGTCAAAGCCAATTTGGTCTTCCAGTAACTATTAATATTCGTCCCCCCAGCAGATACTAATGGATAATCCTTAAGAACATACCTTGAAAGAAAAGAGCAATAGCACATAAACTTTCTTCCAAAGGAACTGAGGAAGAGCTAGGATTTAAAATGACATTTACCTTTATTAGATAAAGGTGACAGGAAGGCATCTTGCATTTGTGGTCCATGGGATGAGGCTGTGTCTATCTCATGATGGGTAGGACCAATGTTGCTGAGCCAGCTCTGACTTTGTTGAACTTTAGAGACGCCAGCATCTATCTCAAGGTTTAAAAAAGGGTCAGCTGCTTGAGACTTTAACAGTTGCTCTCCCACTGCAAGGTATGTCCAAAAACAAAGAAAGAAAATGGGAATTCAAGATGCATGCAATGCCATTTCCAATTCAGGTCTTTCAGCTTCTTTCCCCACTCCCCCAATACTAAAAGTTCAAGGCCAAGTACTATTCTACATTTATCATATGCCCATAAACTGGAGATGTGGGATTATTACAAAAATGTACTGACTATGTAATATTTAATAATACTTAAAGCTACTTAGCAGTCATCTCATACCATCATGTCTTACTAGAACTAGGCAAAATTTTATTCTGTTCATCTTTTAAGTGATTTCCCTTGGTTCTTAAGATAACACACAGTTTCCAAATCTATAATAAAATGCTTTTGTTTGAATTTTCTTATGTAATAATAATTAGAACAGTCTTAAGAGACCTGTACTAAAAAAGTTTTATCTTTCAATGTTTCTTTCATCAATGCAGTTTCACTTTGTCCTCTCCTAGTTTAGATGGGCTTTCAAAGATGGATTTTTACTATTTCTCTGGAATGAGTCCTGTCCTGGAATTTAGTTAATTTTGAGGTCCATGACTAATCAATTCCAAAACTACTTCCCACAATAAGGTAAGTGTGGTAGCTTCTACATTCAGTCAATTCTCAATTCCGAGATAACAATGGTTAAATTTATAAATCAAACTTCAAGGTTAAGTCTTCAAGACATAGGTTCTACTACATTTACACATTTGATCAAACTGCAGATGATTCAACTGACAGACAAACACGTCTCTAAATATCAAATGATAACTAAATGTCTAAATATTTGGGGTAAAATATTCTCATTGTACAAGTGACACAAAGTCTGCATTACCTGTTCGGAATTTTCCATTCTTGAAAGGAGAATTGATAGAAGAGGCTGGGATGATGGGAAGTGGCCACAGGAAATCTTTGTGGAGTCTCTTCAGGGCTATCACAAAGTTGTCTACCCGGGCAGCTCGGGTACGTTCCTTGCAGAGCCAACTGATCAGTTCAAAGCCCAGCTGGGCTGCAAAGCAGCCAAGGTCCTTTAGCCGAACTTCTTCTAAGAGACGTCGAGCATGTCTCCAGAGCATCATGTCAATGTACATGTTCTCTGCACAGTCACTGTCTTTACTCCATCTGTAAGTGGGAACACAAGAAAGCTATAGAAACTCTTTACTGGAAGAGTTCACATACTTTTATGCAGTAGCACTGATAACACTGACAAGGAGGTAAGAGATCTAAGATCTAATTCTGAATGAGAGGCAGATAAAAGTATCAGGTCTCTTCCTCCATGTGAAATGATGACCTGCTGAACATTACCTGAAACACAGTAGGCTCTCAAAACATTTGTAGAATGAATACATGGAACAGGAAAAAACAAGATACAAACAACGCCAAACCAGGCAGACAGTGCTGACTGCCTAAGATAGGGAGCGAATAAATGCTGTATTTGAAATATATTTAAAAAGACCAATGAAAAGAGGAAAAGAGATCAAATCAAAGAAACTGAGAAGAAAAATGAAGTCACTCAATGTGAGTTATGTGGACACATAAAAATAAAACCAATTTTTTAAAATGAATGACTTGACTAAATATAGTCTATCATCTCTTACTCATATGAGCTGATGTGGTGTAACTGGGTTGGTAACTAGGTAATATGGTATTTTCAGAGAGAGGCAGTACTGGGCAGGACCACTTGGATTGAGATCCTGGCTCTGTCACTCTTTAGTTGTGTGAACATAACCAAGTTTATTTTATGAGCCTCTCTTTCTTCATTTGTACAATGTGCGTAACAACAGTATCTACCTTTATAGAATTTTATAGAACTGTAAGGATTAAAAGATCTATACATGTAAATGCTTAGACCGTGCCTGACACACAGTGAACACTTAGTCTGTATTAACCAGTCCTTAAATTCAGGGTGTGGCTGAGAAGTGGCCGAGAAGCTACTGTTGGCTTGGCAGTTGTTTATAGTCCTTTGTGATTTCATTTTACTTGTATGTAGCCCATGGTGTATGTATGCTGTGAGTAGGGGTGACATTAATGGCTGTGATAAGAAAAAGCAGTCAAACATCACAATAAAAGATGTTCGGTAAGCTCTATGTCCAAGGGACAGTAGAAACAATACAAATAGAATATAAAAGGATTAGGGAAGAGAAAAACCAATAACTTAGAACATGCGACACAGGAAGGAATACAAGGATCTCACAAACCAGAGGAAATTCTAACTATTTTATAATGTTCAGTATAAGTTCACTGTTAACCTCTCAGGAGACAATAACCTACCTATGGGTGATACAGGTTTCAGTGTTCAGGATACATTCCTCGTCACTGTCCTACTGTTTAATGACTTCTCCAATTAAGAGTCATAGGAGAGTAAAGCACATGAGGACTAAATTTTTATTTTGTCAAGAGGTACAGTGAGAAAAAAGGATAAAACTGTTGAATGTAAGAAGGCTTTTGGATTATCTGCAGCTTCACTTATCTTCCTTTTTATTCTAGTATCAGAGGTAATTTATTTAAAGTTAACTGCACTCAGAACAGGCATGTCAAGACCTACTCTAGTACAAGGGGCAGAATCTGTACAGAGTCAAGAAGTGAACTTTGGAGGAAGAAAAAAGGGAAACTTTTTGTGTGTTCTCTAAGCTTTTTGGGAACAGAAAGGGAAATGCAGTGGGATCGAGCAGATTTCTTAAGATATGATTTTATAAATGCCCTGAAACGCAATGTGTCACAGAATGCCCTAAAAGCACTAACAGGTTTTCATTCTTTTACCTTTTTCCAGAAGGACCCGATGGCATACTTAGTGTTTTCTGTAAGTTGAATTTACTAGCAGGAACATTTTCAGCTGACTGTGATAAACTGATACTTCGGTTCCTGAAGAACTCAAATCCACCACTTGAACTGGGTTCCTAAGATTACATACAATGTGCAGTACAGTTAGATAAAGATGCTACACAGGGGTATGGCCCAGAGAAGCGGTGTAATTTTGCAACTAACCTGAGCTGTAGGTGTGGATGGGGGTGTCTCGGATTCTCCAGAGCCGATGGCTTTAAGAAATCGAATCATGTGTCGACATAAGTCCCACTTGCCTTGCTCCAGGGCCGTGTTGAACAGAAGGGTGGCATGTTGCCTACTTACTGCTGGGACTTCCATGTTCTACAAAAACAACCAAGGAAGATAAACATTCCCTTTATACTGCAAATTATTTGGGAAGATATGAGCAATTCTTTATCTTCACTGTTCCCTCAATCCAGAGAATAAATACAGCTGCAACACTGTAGGGGAGAGTTCAACAGTTAAATTAGAAGGAGCACTAAAAAGTAGCATACGAGAAAAAGTAAGGCGAATACTCGCCTACTGTAATGTAAATTATGATTTATTGAACTCCCACTACCTACCAGACACCTTATGTAAATCCTAAATATATACATTCTTTCATTTCTCCTAGTGATTCTGCAAAACAGGTACATCATTCCCATTTTACAGATCAGGAAACACACTTATTTAACTTGTTCAAGATCAGCACAAAAGCAAGAGTATAAGTCTAAGTTTGCCTGACTCCAAACAAGCTCAGGTCTGTCTCCTGTGGCAGTTTTTCAGGCTGTCACTAAAAAAAGACTTTGGGCAATAGTGTGTAGTCCTGTTATACAATCAGCACCCTAAATAATTCTTTCACAAATACAACCTTACTGCCCATGACCTTCATGGAAAGGTGCCTAATAGACAAGATTAACTGTAATTATTATCTGACAATCCATAGGAACTTAGGAATTCTGATAGAGAAAATGTTTCAAATTCCATTGCTTGGGGAAGCACACTGAAAGTCTAAGGGATGACCTAAAACAAAAAATAGCTGCATTAATTTGTTTCTATTTTTATGATTTGTGGCTTTTTCTTTAAGACTAACTAAGGAATCACAGAATTTCAGAGCCCTCCACCCTTTGCTTGAGTTATCTCCTTTAGTTTCAATCAGTTGTCATGAAGCAAATAAGCAGACAGGACATCTGCTGTAGGCAGAGTTTCAAACCAAGTTTATGGTTAGCTACTTACATCAATGGAAACAACTTTGCAGTAATCTGAAAGGATCTTTAAGTGTAGTCCATCCAATCCATATTAGACTCATAGGAACAATAAACTATCAAGTGTACAATGAAGCAAATTTTTAGGAGTCTCAAAGAACCCATCAGTTTGAGAAAAACTGCTACGAGGGTAATAACTGTGTCAGGCCTGAGTCTTCTTGGCTCACATGGGGGGCTAACATAAGGCCACCTCTGCCTAATCAAGAATCTCCTCATGAATTCCACACTATAAGGAAACAAATCTATTACTGTGGGGGCTCAGACAAACCCAGTAATACTCAAAATAATTATTTATTATGTTTCTTATGCAGTATTTCAGTAATTTTATGTAATATGTACATACTATATATATTATAATACACATAATACATTTCTTCAATGTTATTCAAAATACTGTGAACTCATTAATCTGTTTTAGGACTATTTGTGGACAGAGAGGATAAAAAAACCCTGCAATGTTACTTCATGATATACAAAAAATTTTCTGCCATCATTTGATAAGACTAAGTTCCTCAAGTGGAAAAATAAACTGAACAGAGAACTGGACTATAGTAATTCCTTATATGCAATCACAGTTCCTAAACAGGATATTTGTGTTTTTTCTAAGATTAAGCTCATTAATTCTTGTACCTTTATAAGAAGAGAGCTGTTACCTGTAAGATAATAAGGTAAGAGGCAGCTGTGTCCAAATCCTGAGCCATCAAACATTCCTCAAACAAGTCCTTGGGGTTCCCAACAGCTGCAAAAAGGTAATTCCACAGGGCATATTCAGTCTTCCTGGCACAGTGAACAACTGTCTGCAGGAAGAGGGGGAACTCGGTGATAAACTTTGCCACGGTGGGAAGTAGAGGATCGGGAATGGGCTCCCGTGAGGTAGCTTCTTCTTCCAGCACTTCATGGAGCATGAGCTCCAACACGTGAGGGAAGTAAGGTAATGTGGAACAGGACTGGGCTAACAGCAGGGCCTGCTCCCCAAGGTTCCTGAGCAGTAGCTGACGGAGGATGTGGTGGAGATATATCTGAGAGGTTCTCTCCACAACACAGAAAGGGAAGAGCATCTCCAGCTGGTCCCTAGCACTGTTCCGAGCATACAAAGAATCGTAGAGTAAAGTGTCATTAACAGCACCCAGGACTAATGCATCTTCAAACAGAACAGCCAGGGGGTAAATGTTGATGTGGAAAGGAAGCATGATCCGCTGGGATAAGAAGGAATGGGGCTTGCGGTGATCCCTCGGGAAGAGAGGGAGCCAAACTTTCATCCCTGCACCTCCACAGCTCAGCCAGAGGGCCTCCAGAAGATGACGCTTTTGTTTATTTGCTCGACACGTAGTCCAGACATTTTCGACAGACTGGGCTAGTACTACAGGAGGACAGAATGGCAGCTGGAAAAGAAGAGACAAGAATCACTTTTTCCCTACTAAATTTGCAGCTCTTAAGTTCCCAGGTAGTAGTTTCCTAAAATCTTTAAAAATGAGAGTACTTTTTAGTAAAATTAGGGTAATCTATGCAGAATTAGCATTAGTAATAGTACCCTGGGTCTTTCAGAGTATATATATTTAAATTTTAAAACAAAAGAAAACCCTATGAACTTTACCAGTTTAATCTTAATTTCCCATTAGGATTTGCAAATAATAATGCCTAAGCGGTAACATCTGATACAGAACATTTTATTATCATTTTGGAACCTTATCCCTCACAAATACCCAGAGGCTTAAAGACTAATTTTATATACTCTCTCATAAATCACAAAACTATACTCTCTTCTTAAATTCTTTTATTCCTTTACCCTAATCCCATACATTCTTAATGTTTTAAATGACTTGTATTTTACTCACAAGTTTCCTTTGGTTAGGGTTACTGCCTTTCTCGCGGATCTGAGGGCCTGATCTGTCCCTCTGCATCATAATGAGCTGTCCTGCAAGATTCAGCATAATGCTCTCTGCATCACGAGCCTGAAAAAAAGAAATTAAATTCAAACTAATTTATAGGTATGTTTTCAATGTATATTTTCAACATTTCCCCTGCAACCCCTAAGGTTTACAGTAGGCATGTCCAACCTGCGGCCCAGGACAGCTTTGAAAGTGACCCAACACAAATTCTTAAAGTATTTTGAGATTTTATGACTTTTTTTTTTTTTTTTTTTTTAGCTCATCAGCTATTGTTAGTGTTAGTGTTGCCCAGGGAAGCCAAAAGGTTGGACACTGCTGATTTACAGGTTAAATGACCAACAGTGTTTATTGAGTGTATTCTCTGCACAACTTTCTGTTAGGCTCTGTGGGAGTACAAAAAGCTTTCTGGCTTGGTGCTAGAGTCAGAAAACCTTAACACAATACAATTAATGAACAATACAAATGAATATAAAATTGACATATCATGATCAGGTGAGATTCATCCCAGGGGCACAAGGATGGTTTAACATATGCAAATCAGCCAATGTGATACACCGCATAAACAAAAGATAAAAACCATATATCAATTAATGCAGAAAAAGCATTCAACAACATACAACATCCATTTATGATCAAAACACTAAAAATGGGTATAGAAGGAAAGTACCTCAACATATAAAGGCCATAAAACAATAAACCCTCGACTAACATCATACTAAATGGGGAAAAACTGAAGCCTTTTCTTCTAAAAATCAGGAACAAGACAAGGATGTCCCGTTACCACTACTATTCTGGAAGTTCTAGTTAGAGCAATTAGGCAAGAGAAAGAAATAAAAGACATTCAAGTTGTGAGTGAGGAAGTTAAACTGTCACTTTTACAAATGATATCATCCTTTATATAGGAAAATCCTAGGAGTTCCCTGGTGGTGTAGTGGCTTAAGGCTTCAGCACTGGCGCTGTCAGCGCTGTGGCCTGGGTTCAATTCCTGACCAGGGAACCACCCACATACAAAAAAAAAAAAAAAAAAATCCTAAAGACTCCACCAGAAAACTATTAGAAACAATATTAACAAATACAGTAAAAGTGCAGCACACAAAATCAATGTACAAAAACCCATTGCATTTTTCCACACCAACAACAAAACTTCAGAAAAAGAAATGAGAAAAACAATACCTCTTGAGACCACAACAAAAAGAATAAAATACTTAGGAATAAACTTAACCCTATCAGACTTGAGGCCCTGAACCTAACTGTCCCCTATACCTGGGCTCCTGAGCATTAAAGACAAAAAACCAACATGATATAGAAAAATGTTAGTTACATGCAAACAAGTGGTTAGAATAAGATGGAACTTGGAGTGATTTTTTTTCACATACTAGGCAAAGTACCGAAAATTAGGTACAGTGGTCTAGCGGCAGATTCGGAAATGACCGAAAATCGGTACAGCGGTCTGGTAGGGTTAATAATGAATGTGGAGGAATTATATGTGAAAAACTGTAAGACTCTATTAAAAGAAAGTGAAGAAGAAATAAAGACATTCAGTGTTCATGGACTGGAAGAATCAACAGTTAATATGGTCATATTACCCAAAGCAAGATACAGATTTAATGCAATCCTCATCAAAATCCCAGATACTCTTTTCAAGAAATAGATAAAAAAACAAAAAAAAAAAACAAACAAAAAAAAACAAAACAAAAAAAACACACCAGATTTGTACTGAACCACAACAGACCACATATTGCCAAAGCAATCTTATGAAAAAAACAAGGCTGGAGGCATTATACTCCTGATTTCAATCGGTACCGCAAAGCATTGACAATCAAAACAGCTTGGTATTAGCAGAAAGACATACAGACCAATGGAACAGAATAAAAAATCCAGAAATAAATTTACAAATATGTGTATAGATAGATAATTTTTGACAAAGGAATGAAAAATATACAATAGAAAAAAGAAAGCCTCTTCAGAAGGTGCTGGAAAAATTGGGAAACCACATGTAAAAGAATGAATCTGGACTGTGAACTGTCACCACATACCAAAAATAACTCAAAAAGACCTCCACACAAGACCTGAAACAATAAATAGAACAAAAAGGTACAAAACTTACAGACCTAGGGTTCAGAGAGGACCTTATAAACTTGACCTCAAAGGCAAGGCAAGTAAAAGCAAAAATACATAGACAATGCACTGTAGAATTGTAGAAATGGAACCTATGTAAATTTTGCTTAACCAATGTCACTGCAAAAAATTTAACATTAAAAAAGAAAAGCAAAAATAAATGAATTGAACGATATCAAACTAAAAAGCTTCTGCACAGCAAAAGAAACCATGAATACAGCAAAGAGATACCCAATCGAATGGGGAAAAAATATATGCAAACAATGCTTCTCATAGGGGCTAATATCTAAAAAATACAAAGAACTCGTAAAACTCTACAACAACAAAAAAATCCAATTAAAAAAATGGGCAGAAGACCTGAATAGACACTTCTCCCAGGAAAACACACAAATGGCAAACAGATATATGAAAAAATGTTCAATTTCACTATCAGGGAAATGCAAAATCAAAAACACAATGAGATATCACCTCACACCTGTTGGAATGGCTATTATCAACAAGGAATAACAAGTATTGAAGAAGTGTGGAGAAAAAGGAACCCCATATGCTGTACACCGTTATGGAAGACAGAATGAAGGTTCCTCAAAAAAGTTAAAAATAGAGTTACCACAGAACCCAGCAATTCCTCTTCTGGGTATCTACCCCCAAAATTTGAAAATCTTAGTCCGCAAAGATATATGTACCCCGATGTCCATCACAGCGCTGTTCACTGTGGCCAAGTCATGGAAACATAAGTGTCTTCTGAAAAATGACTGGATAAAGAGGTTGTGGTACATATACACAATGGACTCTTACTCAGCATAAGAAAAGATGAAATACTGCCATTTGCAACAACATGAATAGAATAAGTCAGACAGAAAAATCAAGAACCATATGATCTCATATGTGGAATATAAAACTGAAAGCAACAAAGAAACAAAAACTCATGGACACAGTCAATAGTTTAGTGGTCCTAAAAATAAGGAGACAGCAGGGTTGGGGAGGAGTAAGGGGGTGCCAAATACATGGTGATGGAAGGGTAACTGACTATGGGTGGTGAGCACAATGCAACACAAGGACAATGTATTGCAGGACTGTACAACTGGAACCTATGTAATCACACCGATAAATTTAACCAATAACAATAAATAAATAAATAAAATTGAGGGCTGAGCTGAATTATTCTGGGAAGATAAGAGAACTTGAGAAGTCCGTAAAAACGAGAGTTCAGTTCAGTGATGTAGATGGCAAAGTTAATGAAGGCTTAAAGGACAAAGTAGGGCTTGAGGGATGAGGAAGACATACATACATGGGTAAAGGGAAAAGGGCTAGTACCCTAGTTGAAGAATTAAATGTAAATGATGTGGAGAAAGGACAGAAAAATGCTGGGAAAATATAAACAATCTGTCTAGATTAGGGATATTATGAGAAAAATACTGGCTGGTAACAGATCTTCAAGAAAAGCTTGGAAACCAAGGTGGAAAAACAGGCAAGGCAGGAAATAAGCCATTACTTGTGGTTCTTAAATAAGGGAGTTACTAAAAATTCTGCATTATTCAGGACAGGTTACTGGAGAGAGGCAGATCGTGGTGTTGACTTCAGGAATGAAGGAATTTGTCTTTTTATTATGGAAAATCTCAATCAAAACCTGAAGTAAAGAGCCTAGTATAATCATCTCCCACTGGACCTTCTCACCCAGCTTAGTATGAAAAGCATCGTTTTAAAGCCAATCTCAGATAACAAGTCATTTTCACTTGTAGAGAAGAAGAGCATTTTGATTAAAAAAAGAAAACAAAAACTTATTGATATCTTAGACATAAAGTGTAGAAAAAAAGAACTGAAACAAAGATGATTTCAGGGTTTCAAACCTAGGTGAGGTGCTAGAGAAATTGAGGTTATTACTGATGGAAGTTAGGAGGAGAAATTAGTTTAGGGAAGGGAAAATTAAAGAGTTTCATTTTGTTGCCCATTAAATTTGGAAGAATCTTAAACTTTCAAGTGAAAATATGGTTGAGCTGACTGAATCAGAGATGAATATCCCCATCATAACCATAAAGGAGAGGTTGGTAACTTGACGGAAACAGATGAGTTTTCTGAGGCACAGTGTACAGGGATGAAAGAGCAAGGAGCCATCATCTTAGCTTTCGAAGGCAAGAAGAGAAATAGGAGAGCATGCCATAAACCAAAGAAAGAAAGAATTTCAGAAAGGAAATGATTATTCAGAAGACATGGGACTGCGTTCCAGCTTCTACACTTGTTACCTGGATGAATTTAAGCTGCCAATGTCATTTAGGGTTCAGACAGGTGAAGAGCAGCCACTATATGTAGTCTACTCAGTTATACAAAATACTCTTTTGCTCTGCTTTCAGATACGGTAAGAGATTGTGTATAAAGAAATGGCAAAAGAATCCAGAGGATTCATGGACTCTGCTATTCATTTTTCTTTAGAGCACACCTAAGAAGGTAGTTAAGTGTCATATGAATTGCTGTTAATTTACAAAAAATGTAGAAATTAAAAAAAATAAAAACCACAAAACATTCAAGCAACTGTCATAAAGCCCAAGAGCTTTCCTTGGAAAGAAGTCTTGAGTTGCCCCATGAAAACTAAAAATTTGATTATCTGCTTATAACACATGAGAAAGAGCAAATAATTTGGAGGTAGCAGAGAGAAGTGGAATTTAAAAGGTGTGTGGAATTGTAAGTGGTAGATGGGAGAGGAAAAAGAAAACCTAATATGCAAACACAAAAATCAAAACTGTACGAGGGACAAGTTTCTCAAATACTTCAAGAGACTTTAAGAGCATTTACTGCAAATCACTACAACATGACTAATGTTCATATTGAGCACTTTCAAGTTGTAAGATGGTAAATTTCACATTTCACATTACCTTATTGAAAAACAAAAACAAAAGTTCTTTTTTCTTCAGCTATATTTATGCATTCAATTATTTTCTATTAATAGTATTACAATATATAAGAACAGGTGACTATGACAACATTCTCAGGTAACTTTATTGAACTTATCAGAAACTTACTGTAACAAAAAAGCAGGGACTACCTGAATCCTCAAAATCCTCAATTTGAAGGAATTCAACACACTCTTATCCTAAAAAATCCTTGGCAGATGATTCTCATTGGGAGTTTCAGAGACAAGGTGCTCACTCTCACGAGGGAGGCCACCTTACTGTCGAATAGTTCTCATTGTTTATTTTTTAATCTTTAATATTAATTAAAACTGACTCAGGGAAGATCCAAGATGACGGAGTAGGTAAACACTGTGCCTGCTTTGTTTCATGAACACATTAAAATTACAACTAAATTTTGAACAACCAACATGGAGAACCATCTGAAGTCTAGCTGAACAGAAGTTTTGTAACTAAGGATACAAAAAAGAGGAGACCGCAGTGAGACTGGTAGGAGGGGCAGAGACGTGGATGGAGCCGAACCTCTAGTGGAGGCAGAGAATCAGGGTGGGTATCTCAGCCCTGGAGTTCCCCTGAGAGAAGTGAGGGACCCCAGTGCCATATGAGGCTCTCTAGCCCAGAGCACTAGTACTGGGAAGAGGAGCTTTACATCTGACTGTGAAAAACAGTAGGGACTCTGAACTGATGGAAGGCTCTGGGAAACCTAGATATCCTCTTCAAGTCCCCATGCAGCCTTAGTCACACTTGCTGGTACTCACCCTGGGCTGCAGCAGAGGGATGCTAACTCAAGGGGTGTTGGAGCCCTACTGGAAGGGGATGTGGTGCAGACTGAGGTGTGTGGCTTTGGAGCAAGGGCTGGAGCATAGCCACCGTCTTTTCTGGGTGCACCCTCCTCCCATGCAGCTGGCTGGTGAGCACCATCTTTCCTGTGTTGTGCCCACCTCCACATGGCCAAATCTGAACCTCATTGGTCTGTTGAGCTTTATTGACTCCACCCTGCTGACTCACTGGGACCCCACCTCACCTAACTCTGCCAATTCCAGAGGCGCTTTCTTCTGCGAGCAGCTTGCCCCACCAGCATTGCACTCCTCCTTGGAAAACTACGTAAGTTTTCAGCCCCCCCGGCTGGCAGGGACTTGCACTGGTGTGCTGAAACTTTGCTAAGGGCAAACCAGGAATAAACCAGTCCATCTCTACAGTCCCTGGAAGAAAAAGGCACAATGCCTGTACCCAACAGACCTCTGCCCACCCAGTATCAGCAGTGAAAACCAAAGAAACTGCAGCAGTGCATGTGGAATTAAGGGGCAGAATACAAACAAAGAGGCTGCCAGAATGAGAAAACAGAGAAAGGGAGCTCAAAATAAACCCGAACATCAGACAATCAAAGTAAAAGAGATGGGGACAAATGAGCCATCAGAAACAGAGCTCAAAGCCACAATTATAAAAATACTCAGGGAACTTAACGGTATTTTCAACAGAGAGATAGTAAGCATAAAGGAAGACATACAAACCATTATGAAGGACCAGGGTGAGATAAAGAATACATTAAGTGAAATAAAGAGTGGACTAAGTCACCAAACTGAATGAAGTAGAAGTGCAAAGCAGTGACTTGGAAGAAAAGCCAGCAGAAAACATTCAATCAGAACAACAAATAGAAAAAAGAAACCAAGAAAACCAAGAATGGTTTCAGAGTCCTCTGGGACAACATTAAGTGCAACAACATTCACATCATAGTATTGCCAGAAGGAGAACAAAAACAAGGGATTGAAACTTATTTGCAGAAATAATGACTGAAAAATTTCCTAACCTGGCAAAAGAAATAGACATACAAACCCAGAGTCCCAAACAAGATGAACCCAAACAGACACATCATAATTTAAATTATGGCCAAAGTTAAAGAAAAAGAGAACAAGTTAAAGAAAAAGCAGCAAGAGAAATGTAAGTAGTAACTTATAAGGGGACATCCACATGACTCTCTGCTGATATCTCATCAGAAACTTTGCAGGCCAGAAGGGACTGGCAGAAAATATTCAACATGATGAAAACCAAGGATCTACAACCAAGATTGCATCCAGCAAAGCTGGCATTCAAAATTGAAGGACAGATAATGAGCTTCTCAGACAAGAAAAAGCTAAAGGAGTTCATCACCACCAAACCAGTACTACAAAGAATGTCAGAGGGACTGCTTTAAGATGGGACGAGGGATGGAAGAGCGGGTAAGATAAGGGAAAGGGATGGAGAAGTTTATTACAAGGCAATAAGCTTGGGGATGTAGAGTATAACATGGGAATATAGTTGATAAGGTTGCAGTAACTTTGTGTGGCATTAGATGGGTACTAGATTTGTTGAGATGATGGGAGGAGGGTGGGAGGGGTGGGTAAAGAGGAGAAGAAATCAAGACGTACAAATACATAGTCACAGAACAGTCACAGCGATGTAAAGTGCAGCACAGGGCATATAGTCAACAACAATAACTATGTATGGTGTTAGAGGGGAACCAGATGTATCGGAATGAGGATTTAGTACATAATATAAATGACTAAAAAAAAATTGACTTGTTTTACTGTAGCTATCATGGTCTTTCCTGTGTATGAGATGTAATCAGTCCATTTCCTATTACATTTCAATTTCTTAATTTGCTCTTTGCCAAGTTAATCTCCTCTTAAAATGGTGTACCCAGTACTACTCATGCCACTGATTGCCTATTACATCGGTGATACAAGGACTCCCTTTTTTCTCCTTAATATAAAAACTTTAAACATGATTAAAAGTATGGAAATAGTAAAAGAAGCCTCCATATTCCCATCATCCAGATTCACAAGGATCAAGATTTTGCCGTATTTGCTCAATTTATTCCTTTTTTCATTTATTTTGCCCAAGTATTTTAAAGGAAAATAGCATGCCATTTTACCCCTAATAGACTTAATCTGCATCTTCAAAATATATGATTATTTGCTTACAAGGTCAGACAATTAATTTCGTGAATTTTTCTAAAAAAGTGCTACATACCTCTGCTAAATACCACTATGGTCACCTTCGAAGTACTCCCCTTGGGAAGCTATGCACTGATGCCAGTGCCTAGGGCACCCTTCAAATCAGTTTTGGAACTCTTTTTCTGAAATGGCTGTCAGAGCTGTTGTTATGCCCAAAATCTGACAATTAAATTCACAAACCTGCCACTGTGCACTTATATTGCCAGCACTATACAAACCTTTTCTTTCCTCATAATTCATGGGGTCCTCTATACTTTATACTTACTCCACTACTTTCCATCTTCTTTGTCACTGCTCAAGTTTGGGCCACTAACCAATTCACCAAAATCATTACAATGGCCTCCCAGCTACTGGCCCTACATCCAGTTTTGTCCCACTCTGGTTCATTTTCCTCACAGTTAGAGTAAAGGTTACAAAGTTTAAATCTAGTAATACCCAACTTAAAACACTTCAGACTTTAAGGTAAAGTCTAAAGTCCATATTATCTATAAGACTCATCCTCTCTGACATTCTATGTTCTAGTCACTCTGAAATTCTTCCAATTCCCTGTGTCATGTTCTCTCATATCTATGGGCCTTTGCACTACTTACTGTTTCTTCTGCCTGAAATTTCTCATCTTTACTTAGATAGCCAGAACTCATTCTTCAGGTTTCAATGTAAATGGTACAGAAATCTTCTGATTGTTTAGACTACTCCACGTTTTTGTTACACACACTCTCTGAATAAACAAACCTGTAGTACTTTTTGGTAGACCCATCACAATTATAATTACGTATGCAATTATTTCTTTATTGTTGAGCTGAAACCATGTTTGCTAAGTTTGTCATTTTAACCTAGCATTTACATGTAAGGGACATTCTAAACACTTAGTATTTATATACTGAACAAATAATTAGTTCCCAGTATCAACTTGAAAGATTAAAAACTGAGATGAAAACTCCAAAGAGCTGATAAAAGAATAGTACCTGCTGTGGCATTTTCAAGGTGATTCCATTCTCTGTACTCACTGATGTCAGAGTGACAGATACTACCAAGAAAGGGTGAGGAATATAGCGTGACATTGACACTTCTTGAAGAACCTGAATACCAGCAGTAGTATTTGGACTGTAAAAAAAAAAGAAACAGAAACATACACGCCAACAACCATGCTAATAAGGTTTTTTTCCTTTTCCATTACTAATACTATTAGATTTCATGCTTATGGAGGACCCCAAAATGCCTTCCACCTACTGTTTCCTCCCCTCAAGTATCCTTTAAGCAACAGACTGACAAGGTTGAGTCATTCAAAGAACATGCATGGAGATGAGGGAGAAAGAAAGGGAATAGTTGTAGAAGGGAAGAAAAGAACTAAAGAAAAAGCTATAGAATACCTTGGTTGGTTGAGAAAGGATATGGGTTCTATCTGAGGCTAGTAAAATTTCTGAATTTTTATCTTTACATCACTAAGCTACTTTATCAAATACCCACTGCATGTCTGTTAAAAACAAACAAACAAAAACATCTGAGAGCCAAATAAAACTCAAGAAGCATGTTCTGAAAGCTGCAAGTCAGCCAGATACCAAGATTAATATAGGCAACACATAGCAACAGGACTGCTGGTTTATCCTTCCCCAGACTACAACCATCTAGCTTAGTGGAAAATGTGAGTCTGCTGAAGACACACTTCCTAAGGTCTTAAAACTGTGGAACTCCTTTAAATTTACCCAATTTACCCAAGTGCCTAGAATACCAGGGTCGTTACTAACCATTTATTTTCAAGGTTGTGAAAAAATTAGCATAGGTTTATTTATTTATTTATTCATTCATTCATTTACTTATTAAAGTAGCTAAAAAATAACTACTATATGTTGGGGGACCCCCAAAAATCTGGAATTATCTTTTGGAGGGTGGGCACCTTCTAGTATAGGATTCTCCTGCTAGGTGAGTGGGTACACTCATCTGCATCAGTGTACCAGCTGGCATTGTTGTGAGAGGATGTGTTGAGCTTCAGTGAATTTTTTTGGCGACTCCTTCAACGCATTTGCCCATTTCATGATAGGTTGTTTACATGAACAACGTGCAGCAGGAAAACATGCCTGCCAACATTGCACTGAGTATTCATCAGTTTCTGCCCCAAAACAAGACCCCTATGACCCACCCTCTCTATTCACTCAATCTCCCCCCAAGTGACATTTTTGTTTGTTTGTTTCCCCAGTTAAAAAAAAATCCTCAAAGGAAAATGTTTTGCCGATGTCGAAGAGTTGAAACAAAAAACAGCAGTAGCACTAAAAGGCATTAAAATCAACCAGTTAAAAAACTGTTTTGAGCAGTGGAAAAAGCACCTTGGTAGCTGTACTGCATCAAATGGAGAGTACTCTGAAGGTGACTAAAGTTTAAGCATATAAGAATAAACACACAATTTTTTATAAATAAATTCCAGGGGTTTTTTGGTCCCCCTCATATGAATATCACTAATTAAATCACTTTTTAAAAATTCTTAAAATGAAACTAAATATAAAATTAAAGTAACAGTTTTGAGAAAATCAAAACTACAGAGATAACACGATATACAGGAGCAAAACATGACTTGTCATACGCTATATACTTACCCATCAGATTTTCTTTCAATACTGTAAAGGCAAATTGAACAGTCTGCTCTAAATACTATTACCATGTCCCGGAAGACACTAAGCAGTAATGTTTCTGCTTGTGCTTTGATGACATGAGCAAAGGCATTGTCCAAATTAGATGTTCGCAAGTAAACTCTGAGCTGAACAAAGAAAATTGTAAAAATAAGATACCTATCATAGATGACTAAATCAATACTGTTCAGACATGCCTTTTATTTTTTAACATGACTTTTTTTTCAAGTAAGAGGAGTTAAGGGACTAATCTGAGCATTAATAATAAATGGATAATGTTTATATTTTGACAGGGAATGCTCATTCTACAAGTAAAAGATGAAGTGATCTAAACTATGAATGTACTATTATGAGATACTCCTTTCAGACCTGAATATTTAGACCTGATTTAAGGAGACTAGTAATTTCTCAAATAATAAACATATAAATCATAAGTTAATAATCTCTAAGGACAGCTACTCCTTTATGGTTATAACTATTTTTTTTACTATTTAACAAACTTTATAGAGAATGTCTAACAGCTAAAAATCATTAGAAAAAGTTATCTAGAAGTCCTGATTATCCCTTTAAAATTTTTTTAAAGTAGTTAACCATTAATCAAAAATGACAAATTCTTGATTAAAAAATGTTTTATTTTCCAATAAATTTTTTTTTGTATAAAGCCAAATGGTGCTTAATATATTTAAAATACAACAATCTGTTATTTTTGAGAGAAAAACTTACCTCTTCTTGACGGTCATTTATGTTATAACATGCAAGGACAATAAAATCATTCCACCAGGCTAAGCCACCTGTCACAATCATATTTTGTTCCTTAAAAGAAAATTTAAAAATTTTTTTACCTATACTTATACTGCCAAAAATTACAATAAGTAATATACTAATATTCTTAAGCAGACAACAAAAGCTCAAATAATTTCTGCTCTGTTCTCTATCCCCCTAATTAAGCATTACTCTTGGGTTTTTATTAATAATAATTCATACCCTATTTTGAAAAAAATAAACATTTCTGTGAGACAGAACATACATCATTCAAAATAGTTGGGTTCCACATAGAATCATTATTCCTGCATTCAAAATACCTTGGTTTAAATTCTGGCTTTAACATTTATCAGCTACTTGACTCTGAATCCTAGTGTCTCTTTTATAAAATGGTAAGTAACAACAGTGCCCTCACTGGGTTGTTATGAAGATCAGTGCAGTAACATAGGAAAACACCTTTAAAGTGCCTGGTTCATAGTATCCATTAAATATCAATTTCCTTCTCTTCTCCTATTTGATTCATGCAAATTCCAACTGCATATTTGCATGCTACCTAAATATTTATATCACATACAGACAAGCAGGGAAATGGTCTCAAATTCATGGAAATTTATTCTGATCACAATCAGATGAACTCAACCTGGAATTTAAGAGTAAGTCCTCAAGTTAAAGAATTATACAACGAGTATTAAAACCAAACCAATGATCTCAATACAAAATCTTTCGTCAAGTATCAAGTACTTTATCAGAAATGACTTAGATATAATCTAATGTCATATTTTAATATTTTATTTTTTTAATAAACAGTGGCTTCTTTAGTTATTTCATATTGCAGTTCTCTTACATTTTGAGAAATTAGTCTTTAATTTCAAAAAGACTTACCTGGGTAATATTTCCAAAAAGCTTCCATTTTTTGGTGAGTAAAGAGTAATGTGCAAAACCAAACTTGCCAACCACAGCAATATTCTGTCCAAGCTTATCAATAGCTGAAAACTGATTTAAAATAACAAAAAACAATTAAGAACTCCTCCTTGCAAACCTATATAATTTAAGGTATAAAGAGCTTAGTATTGTATCAGGCAAATAGACAATAAATGTTTGCTAAATGAAGTAAATGTAAAATGCTAAATTTAAAAAATCTAAATATTTAATCTTAAGTTACATTTGGCTAAACTATAGATGTTATATGCTAACAATTTACAAGGGACCAAGTATTAAATTTTTACTTTTATCAATGCACCCACTGAAAGGCTCAATTCCCAGAATGTCTCTTGCAGCAAATGCTATCCAATGAAAGTTAACATCAACAAAATAACAACTCACCCGTATAGGCCAGTTGCTCTCTAGATAGGTGCTGGAAATCTACAGAAAATAACACATCAGTTTGGTAAGAATTCTGAAATGTATTTAAACTTAAAGCATTAACATTACAATATGAGATTCATTTTCCTGAACGGTGTTTGATGTATTCCCAAATAACAACAGACTTGGAATTTACCATTTGTATACCAGCCAAGATTTTACATTTTCTGTCTTATTTCATTGTAAGTTTCTAGACACCAGATTTTTCTTTTTCCTTCTACTCTGTTTTTGTTTGTTTTACATATTGAACACTCAATAAATACAGACTGACAAAAGATTTTTAGAGAAGCACCCATAAGGGCAGCCAAAAATTGTGTGCAGATAAATAGTTTGGATTCGCTAATCTGAACTATCCCCAAACAACCTTCTATAATAAAATTAAGAGCTCAGCAAGTTTTGTTTTTGTTTTTCATTGGAAATATTTTTATTTTTACATTTTTCTGATTAAAAAAGCAATACATGCTTATAAAATGAAATTCTTCTGTTACATCACTACTCAGGGATAACTACTGGTTAGTTTTTACTCCATCTTTAAACAAACATCCATATATATGAGCTCGGACAATTAATTTCACGAACTCGTCCCAGAAAAATTGCTACATACCTCACTGCTGAGTATCACTATAGTCACGTTCAAAGTACTCCCCCTGGGAAGCTATGCACTGATGCAATTGCCTCGTCCATTCCAAATCTGCTCTGAAGGGTGGACTAGGCACTGGCATTGGTGCACAGCTTTCCAAGGGGAGTACTTCAAAGGTGACTGTAGTGATACTCAGCAATGAGGTATGTACCACTTTTTTCTGGGATGAGTTCGTGAAATTAATTGTCTGACTTTGTATGTAAGACTGTGTATAAGCTAATGTTTTTTGATTGGGGTGTTCAACTTACTCATCTATAAAAACTTTTTATATGTTAAGATATTAACTCTTTATTTGCAACATAAAAGTACATCCTAATGTCTGTCTTACATCTTTGTACAAGGGGTTCTTCTATCACTCTAGCAAGAATTTTAATCTTAAAAAATCCTCTATGAGCTATCAATGTAGATTAAATAAATTCCAGCTTTACTGAAGCTGTGACCTCTCTATTGGCCTACTGATTAAATAGCTTTCAGAAGGACATGGTGAATGTGGGGTGAAAATTAACAAAATGACAGTACAAGGGGAGAGTCTTCTGTTCCTGGAATAAGAGAACTTACAATTTATTCAAATTTAGTTTCATTTTACTTGAAGAAAAAGTATTACAATTTCTTTAAAAGCCAAGTTAAAAAGCCAAGTAAATGCAGTCAAATCCAGTTATCTGTGTAATGTGAAGACAAAACAAATTCCAAATAAAAATTATATGCTGAAAACATCTGCATTAACCTTGATAAAATTTATTTATAAAACTATGTTAGACTTATTATTTGGTAAGCCAACTTAAATTTTAAGTAAATTAATAACTTTTATTACATTAGGAAATGCTTAACTCCAATGCTGGTTTGTGGAAACCTACTCTATAAAATTAAAGATAACAGTGTCACAATATATGCTTAAAGAATGCTTAACTTGTATCTTAACAGATATGCTGTACCACTCAGGAAAATTAATAAAATTCACTATGACAGGTGAAATTAATTCACAATGGTAATCTGAAGTAATGATCAGGTGGTGAAACAAAAGCTGAAAGTTTGGTAGGAGGCTGTAAGTGCAATTCTTTCTTTAGATGAATATCACAGTCACTTGGAGAAGAATGTACCTGTAGTACAACTGAGCCAGTCACTCATGACACTAAAAAGAAACCCCTTTCCCCAAATCTTTGTGCGCCATAAATATTTCTGAAACATGTTGATGGGTAAAGTGTGAGGTGAGATCTCACTGCCAAAGTGGATTCCATGAAGTTTAATCTTGGGAATCTAGGTTAAATCTTACCGTAAGGTCACACTCTAATAATATCTGCAGGAAAAAGCTATTCTTTTAACCTCCAAAAGTGTATGAGGTGCTGCAAATGGTTTATTTTCAAAACTCAAAGTGGACGTTTCAAACGCTTTGCTTCTCATGTAGTCTTGTGTCTGAAGATGCTATAAAATGAGAGTAAGAACTTTTATTTCCCCAGGAGGTCACCTTCATTGATCTGTGTCACCTGAACTTTGAGCTATATTCCTAAGACTGAGAAAATGGCAGAGGGAAGAGGCAGCTAATGAATAAGGGTCAAACTCAGATCAGGACTGCATTACTCAGGGCACAAGTCATATCATACCACGGCATGAGAAACCAAGTGCTAAGGTACAGAATCTCTACTTGTAACACAGAACCTAATTTTTCTCCTTAAAGTCATTCTTCTAAAACCCTGTCTCCTGCCTAGACTACATATGACTGTAATTGATAAGACTGTAAGAAGTCCTCTTCTTAGCAGATCTGACTTATGCCAAATACCACACCTGGTACATTTGATACACATTGTACGAATGAGTAAATTGTTTATAAATAGCCTTTAAAATTCTCTTTGTGACTTCCTTAATGTACTGCCTAATACATTTTGTAGGTGTTTATCTCCCACATTTTATGAAACTTATTCTATCCAAATAGTTAGCCAGGTTAACTATAAAACCAACATTTCTGAACAATGAGTGATAATAATTCATGTGCCTTTCAGAAATAAATGTTATTATACAAAATAACGAGTACTGAAATAAATGGCAATCAGAGAAGGAACATACCCTAAAACCCACAAGAGTGTTATTGGTGTCTTTTAAAAAATTTCTATTATTTCTGCTCCATCTGTCAATAAACTACTTTCAAATTTTTTAAAATGTGTAGCTAGGAAAACTAAAATAAAAAAACAAAAACAAAAAAAAGCACCATCTCTACCAGAAGCTACTAACCCTGCTTTTGACAAGTATGTATTTATGGTATTTTAGTTAAAGGAAAAAACGTAATTAACATAGAATCTTCTGATTGGGTAACTAATGAATATAAAGTAGAAGGCTTAAACAAACAAAATATTTAGTAGTCTAGATGAGGAACAGACAGAGCAGCAGAATTAGTTGGAGCTCACTTGATGAACTCTAAGCTGTACAAAAAGCATACAAACTGTGAATCACGCAAACAAAGCAACCTTGATGGAGTATGTGGACACTTATCCTAGACAAGGGCATATGTTGATGGGGTTGATGTTGATTAAACAGGCACCCTTGCTTATTCAGGGAATCATTACTAATAGCAAAAGAGCCTGAAAGGTAAAATGTTAGCATTATATGGGCACTGTAAACCACCCTGCCAAAACACCACTAACAACAGTGCACTGACTCATGTGGCTGGAATGCCAGCAAACAAAATATAGGGCAAATCCAAGTAAAAACAATGCTAATTAGGCACATTCTAGGTTTCAGCTCAAGGTCGGAGACATATAATATGATTGGACATTTAGTACCCAGGTTTTAAAATAGTTTGGACTGTTGCTTTATAGTACAATAAGGATAAGTTTGCCACTACTATGTGTGACCTTGGGCAGGTCGCTTAACTTCCCTGAGCCTCAGTTTCCTCATGTATAAAATCCAGTTGGACTACATGATCTCTAAGGTCCTAACTTAATTATCTGGGAGTACAACTCTTGACATTATTTTCATTAGTTTTTAGGAAACTAAAAAAAATTAGGTAAAGCTAGAGTTATATATGTTCATCTTTATGAATGTTTTAGATATCTTAAGAACAGAATGACAGAAGAATCTTGCTAGTACCTATTTTATCTAAAGTTGTAAAATCAGTGTTACAGGTTTCTAATGTGGGATACTTCATAGATGGCTCAGAATCACAGAATCACTGAATTTTTGAGCTGGAAGGAAATTCAATTTTTGTTATTGCCTGATGGATTTTTGAGTTCCAGACCTACCTTCTTTGATCCTCTGCTCTACTTGGCTCTCTGGCAACACAGACCTGGCTAGGCAGAACTGGCATTGATGCTAGGTCAGTGTAGAATGAATAGTTCAAAGTATGGGGAAATGAAAATAGCAGAGAAATGGCTATAGGAGAGAAGGGAGCAGTGGAAAATTTTAGTCAAGGAAGTAGCTGATGCAGTTTTATTTAAAAATTGTTACTAATTATAAAATGGTATGCACATTGTTTGATTTTATGAATTTATCAATGTAAGTTAAATACATTTTATTTTAGTGTATACCACATGTCAATGTAGGAGATATTCCTCCTTCAATTTTTCACATGATTATTCTTCTGTCTCTCATTATCTCCACTCAGAGTCAACTGAAAGGTAACATGGGAGCTGAAGTAAGCTAGTAAGTAGGTAAAAGTATAGAATGTAGAAGGCAAAGAATTGTGGAAATAGAAATTGACTAAAACAAACTGATTCACCAAAAACACTTTGGTATCAAAAGGGGAAAGAAAATACTCAGGACTCAAACTGTGTATGAAAGTTTCTTTCAAGAAACTTCAATTTATTGATTTACCTAAATTAATTTTATTTGGTATCAAAATTCAGAATTAATTTTCAAGTTAAATGCCAATTTGTCAGAATTACTAAAAGAAACTGCTAATTTAAAGTTGTATCGAAATGAGTAAATAATTTGGAACAAGGTTAAGTAATAATAAAATTATTAACAATAAGGTCCTAGACAGATCACAAGTCTGCAATTTGGGATTAAAGTCAGGCAATTAACGTCAATATGTCCTCATTAGAACTACAAGGTCAGATGCTGCACAGTGTACTAATCAATAGTGCTACTTTCCATGAAACTACTACATTTTGCCTATGCGAATCCATAGAGCTAAATATATACCAAAAGAAAAAATAAAATAAAAAAGGCTGCAAGTAAAATAGTTTTGCTCAATAAGAGTGGTAAAACATAAAATTCTAATTTTTGAAACTGTTCACTACTAATGGACTTAAAGCAGGTGAGGATACACTCTACATCAAGTGAAAAGAGGAAAGAGACAACAAGAAGACAAGAACACAGAAAAGCAGGACATGTGACAGTCAAAAAGGTTAAAAAGTTTTTCAGTTTTCTAAAGCAACAGAGGAAATATTTAAAATTCTGTTTTAGGTGCTACCTTAGTAAAGTCTAATTCAACAGTCAATAATAGCTGAAGACTTACTTGTACCACATGCCAATGCCGATGTCCAAGTAAAGTGCTTAAACCCTGAGACTCTAAACCACCATCTGCAAACGAGCTCTTTTCCCGACTGGGCTTATGTTCAGAATGTGCTGAAGAACTCCTGGGATTCTGAGTTTGTGAAGCCTCTCCACAGTTCAAGTACAATCGATCCTCTCCCTGAAGCAACACTTGCTCTTGGTTACTCTAGATGATGGCGAAAGGAAGCAGAGGCAAAGAAGGAAAGCAAATAAAAACAACTCAATATTACGTAGGGGAAAGTAAGGAATACGTCAATTTAGTTTTATTATTGGAAATGTACCATATATCTCAATGTTGATTTTCCTCACAGAGAATAAGACTACAAAATGATCTCATGCACTTTCGTATTTAGAGGGAATCGGCGATATTTTAATGATTACTTCCCAGTGTAAATAAAAATCTTGGTTAAGTCATTTTATCATATAGATTCTACAACATGTGCAGGTTTACAACTGCTACAGCAGTACCTTTTATCACTACACCAAAATGACAAAGCTATGAGATTTTCCACCTGAAAAACTAAACATAACTACTCATTATATATAGTTTGCACTTACAAATTAGTTTCACACAAAGTACCTCATGAATGGTGGTAAAAAAACATGTCTCGTCAAACAGTTTGTGGATGTACCAAGGTCGGACAATTACGTTCACAAACTCATCCTAGAAAAATTGCTACATACCTCATTGCTGAATATCACTACAATCACCTTTGAAGTACTCCTCTTGGGAAACTATGCACCAATGCCAATGCCTAGTTCACCTTTCAATTTTGGAACTCTTTTCCTGGAATTGCCAAGGTTATGACATCTTACTGAGTTGTCTGTACAGTGCTACCAACATAAGCACAGGATGGCAAGTTCGCGAACTTAACTGTCAGATTTGGGGGATGACGACAGCTCTGATGGCCATTCCATTCCAAAAATGAGTTCCAAAACTGCTTTGAAGGGTGGACCAGGAACTGGTGTAGGTGCAGAGCTTCCCAAAGGGACTACTTCAAAGGTGACTGTAGTGATATTCAGTAAGGAGGTATGTAGCACTATTTCTCGGATGATTTCGTGAAATTAACTGTCTGTTCTCATATGCTCACTCATGTGTCTACATAGCAAGAAGAAGGGAGTGGATTAGGCAACAGGATAATTAGATGCTGGAGGATCTTTTAAACCATAGGGAGGATGAAGAGTAGCCTAAGTATGTGGTCCTGGTTCAGAACAATTCAATCACTTGGTAATGCTTGGTTAGCACCAAGGACTGTGCCTGGTTCTAAGGATACTGTGACAAGTAAGACAGTTTCTATTCTTAGTAATATGCCCTGGTTTTCAGTTAGAAAGCCAGTGTTCTCAAACATGGGCAGATTCTTCACTGACTGTTCAAAACAGACAGATCAGCACCCCAGCCTCCCACTTTTCCATTGTAGTACAAATGTTTTCAGACACAAAAGTCAGGGGTGCTTTTAAATTATTATTTGGGATGGGGGAGGGGAGGAAAAAATGTTCTGGTTTTTCTGGGGATCCTTATTCTTCAAATACAGTAAAGAGATGGGAGATCTAGGTTATTTCCACATTCTTTCTCAATGTGTTGTAAATTTTAATTGCACCAAATATTTAAAAACTCATTGGTGGCAGACATTAAGATATGCACTCCTAACATGTAACATACACTATTATTACATATTAACAATATATAATATTAATGTTATTTCAGATTGATAAAACATGAGGAATTTATATTATAATGTGGGACAGTGTTTCTCAAAGCAGGTTCCTAGACATATTTTGTTCAAGGTGTTCTTTAAACATTCATAATTAAATAAACTTGGGAAGCCTTGTTTTTTATACACCAACTACTGGATTTTCATAATGTATGTATTAAAGACCCTGGAATCCTACAATAAAGAAATTTACAGTTTTGTTTAACTCCTTTATTTCACACATAGGACAACAGAACTTTTTCTTATCCTGTGCAACTGCTATTGGTATTTCTTGTTAAGTAGTGCCTGATTCAACATGCACTGGGAATTGCTAGTCAGATAAAGACTAAATTGTATTCAAGTTATTCAAGGAAATCTGTAAACACTGCTTTCCCTCAAGTTGCTTGTAATCCTATTAAAAAAAAAAAACAAAAAAACAAAAAAACAAAACCTGGTCAGAAATAAAATTTTGGTGTAAATTTAATAGCAATTAAAAAGAATCACAGAATCACAGAAAATATCCAAAAGAAGATAATACGACAATTTTAGGAGTATAATCAACACATCTGTGTCATAAGGAAGGGTCTGATATTCTAATAAAAAAGCCACTAAAAAACCTGTAACAGTTTTAATTAAATACTTACCATACAAGGGTTTACGGTGAGTACGCTCTTGATAAACTGAAATAGTAGAATTCCAGGCTGCTTAACTATATTCTTGGGGTCAGGTTCAATTTCAGTATTTTGAGAACCAAATCCGCTGATTACCCATAGGTGATAGCCTTCTGCACCCCAGCTCTTAGAGAGAGAAGGAGGTGGAGGAAGAAAAGGAGAAGGGGAGGGAAAAAAAAAATCAAAGCAATAAAGTCTATTATCCTTTCCTAGCTTCAAATATTCAAATTCTGAAATAACCAACAACAGCACTGTTAATGACTTCTGAAGGTTAGCGACACTATGACAAACGCAGACAAGAATCATACCTCCATCTACTACATCTTTGCTATCTCCAGTGGAAACCACCTCTTCCTAGAACAGTGAAAACACTATATATCAATCTTAACTCCAAATCCTAAGAAATGGTTACTACTGTCTGTAACTTCTCCATTAACTTAATTGACTCTCAAATACAAAGAAATTTCTTACAGATGAAGACCCATGTCAAGATGAAGCCTGACACAGAAGCACCCCAAACAGATGGGACTTTCGTACAGAAAAAAGCACACTGAATTGGATGCTATGAAACTAGGGTTTTCATTCCAGCTTGGCTACCATTTTTAGTATTACTTTAGCCAAGCTATTTGTTTTCTCGGGGTATGAGTTTCTTCCTCTGTAAAATGAAAAGGTTCAAATAAATTCTCCAGGTACAGTCAATTTTAATGTTCTGTAACTATATTCTATGATAGTTTTGTTTGTTTTGTTTTGTTTTTTTGTTTTGATTTTTTTAAAGATTAGTGATTCTCAATCTGCAAAACCAAGAAAACAGTAACGGGGGGGGAGTCCAAGTTTAATTAATAGAAGTTTTGTTTTTGCATGCTAAAAGTTGTACAGGCTAACTAAAATGCTTAGATTTTTAGTTTGTCACTGAAGTATCAACTTAGTGAGACTGGTAACACTGGTTTTTTACTATCCATTCAGAAGCACTGATCACCAGCTATAGAAATGGTATTTGTTCAAAAACTTATTTTAAAATATGAAGGTGAGAGAGACAATAAATAGGGTCCTTGGTGGTGAAAGGCTGGGAACCACTATTCAAGGTAACCGTGGTGGTTTAATTCTTCGAGAAACCGAAGATCAGAAAAATCTCCTCTGCAGAGTACTCATACGCACTAATTTCACAAAGATGGTACATAGAGGCTATATAGTAAGAAAATGGTTTTATGTAAAGACAGGGGTTAAACCTAACCGCTTTCTAGAAAACTCATGAAAATAGGTAATAAATAAAAATACTGTTATGATGGTGGCTTTAATTCTCAATATACACCTATGGAAAGTTTTAAAAATATGCTCAAATAATGCACAAGTGTATGTCCTACAGGAAAAAATAGCCAATGAAAATTTCACTTTATGTTAAAAGAAAGGAGGTCATGAGAAGTGGGTGCTAGTGAGACATGTAAGAAATGGAGGTTATGCTTAGGCAACACAAGAGCCTGATTTCAGTATGACAACTGTGTTCACAAAGATGACAAGAGGCTTGCTGGACACATCTAAGCAAAACCAAAATGAAATACTGAAAACTGAACAGCCTCCTGGTTTTAAAACAAAATTCTTTTATTAAAGCAAGACCGCATAAGAAGACTGTGCTGAGACTAAAATAGGTTTTTAATTTTATCAGACCAACATGGGAAAAAAAAAGAAGAAAATTCCAAGTTTTCCACACTATACCAATATTTTATAGAAAGTACTTACCATAGAGTTGATCTTAAGGGGATCTTTTTTGGTACCATCAGACCTATACCTAAAACAGAATAGAAACTTAAAAGAGTCTTCTAATTTCATATAATTTTTAGCTTTAATTTTTAAAAAATTAATGCATGAAGCATGAGACTGTTGTTCAACACACTTAAGTATATCACTGAGACACAGTCTTCCAGGTCCTAAGTAACTCCGTGACAGGGTCATACAGTTTGGGAACATGTGGTCATTTTGTCAGGACTGAGGTTCAGAGTAGTATATGAGGTGGGCAGAGATAGCAACCCATTTCTACCACCCCAACAAGTTAACCTACATTAATCCAGTAAGATAATGTAACTTTCCATTTCTTGCCAGTTACTTATATACATAGCTTACCACTCTTATTAGTTAATAAACTACTTGAAAGTAGAGCAATATCTTACTTAGCCTTGAATCTAACATGCTATCATATACATAAAAGGAATTCAATAAATAAATACATGTTGATTAAGTGAACAGTTAAGTTTTTAAGAGAATGGATGTTTGGAGAATCAATACATTCTGAACAAATTAATTGTAAACCTTACAAATTGTTTTGGGTTAAAAGTCAAATAAGGCAAAAGGGTAGCTGTATGACACAGTGTGTGTGTGTCTGAGAGATAACAGAGTTATTTTATCTAAAATTTGTCTTTATTGACTCACGCAAAATCTCCTCCAAGTGTACAAATCAGCTGGGCTCCAAATACACTCCATAAAGAAAGGCCTCCATATTCCCAGGTTACTATTACAACACTATTGTCAGGAGACCATCTGACCAATTTAACAGCTCCTGTTTTGTTCCAAATGTCTGTTAAAAAATTGTGAGAAGAGTTAAAAATAAATGACTGCTTCAGAAATACTTATTTTTTATAGTGTTTATTTTCAAGTTGAAATAAGCAGAAGGACATGTCTGATTTATTGAGAGGTTTAAGCAGAGCAAACTCAATGCCCAAGTGATTTATAAGAAGTGAAAGCCATTTTTGACCACTTGAATAACTACAATTACTTAGTCTTAAGTCTTTGGCTTTGGGCCAATCAGTTTTCTATAAAATGGGGATAAAACCTCCCTTGAGTGATTCAACACTGAATGGTAATGTGCTTTACAAAGTATAAGGTATTTTAAAATGTAAAACATTTTACCACATCTTCATACTTCAATGGCAATACCAGATGGATCCACGTTAAAATAAAATGAAGTTTAATATTATATGATGTTTAAATAAACTCCAGGTGCTCATATCTTCTTTTAACTAATGGTTCTTTCAACCCCATATAATGACTAAAGGAGAGCATTTCATTGTGTAGTAAAATCCAAGTTTCTTTACTACACAGTAAATGAAATATGCCAGCATTTTCATCAGCAACTCAAAGAAGACTCTAGTATCACTTTCTTTAAATTAAAATTCTTTCTGTGTGCAGTGTTAATAAATTTTTCCTGTAAAGTGGAGGTACACAGATTTTAGCCTATAGAAGACAACCTTAGTTAACAGAGTAACAACTTTTCTCCTCTGCCTATGTTTGAATCCTCACATTAGGAATTCCCAACATAATTCATGTGTATGAATACCTTGTTTGTATACTTTACACTTATCCAGAAGAAATTTAAAACTAAACCAAGAATAAACATACAAAATTCAACTTAAGTTTACAAAATGAAAGTAATTTCATGTGCAAGAAAATAAGGTTTAGATGTATATTTACTGTCATGAAAAGATGTTAAAGTTCATTGAAAAAGGTAGATTATAAACAGTATTCTATTATCCCACATAAAAAATACACGTATGTACATAATATGCTTATTTCCCAAGCATTGTATATGTATTAAAATCCAGTTTAAAGATATACAATAAAATACTAATGGTGGTTAACCTAGTCTTTAGGTGGCAGGATTATAAGAAATTTGTCTAGCTGGTAACCTACAATGAACAAAGATTATGATAATCTACATAATGAAAAAAAAAAATTAAAGTAATCCAAAGACTTTCTGTTACACAGCCTAACTTCTAAGAAAGGAAGATATCCAGGAACCAAAATAAAAGAGAAAATTGAAAGCAAGATTGGTTGGTGCTTGAGCTAAGGCAGCCCAGGATGGGAGTAGAAGGTGGGAAGAAAGGTTGGAATACAGGAATAGAAGGGTGGGAGGAGACACAGCAATGACCAAGGAGTTGAGGTTTCACATTCCACACACAAAAACAAAAAAGGGCTCTCAGGCCAGCATAAGTCTGGAAATCAGAATGGAAGCTGCCACATTGTGTTAGGACCCCTGAAGCACTGTAACCTGTACAAATCAGCTAATGGAGCCAGAAAAAAAAACAACCAAAAACAAGGAAGCTTATCTGTTCAATAGGGAGGACAATACAAGTCTAGAGGCAGTAGATAACCAAAGGGAGAATTGGCTTTCCAAGAATCTGAGTAGAGAGCAATGTGAAAAACTCAAAATATAGTGCTAACAGAAGTAATCAACACAACTTCCTGCAATGATGTGAAGGTTCTGTATTTTCTTGGTCATGTGGCTACTCACATTTAGATGTGACTACGCAACTGAGGAAATAAAGTTTTAATTTTCTTTTATTTCAATTAGTTTAATTTAAATAGCCACATGTGACTGGTAGCTACTGTACTGGACAGCACAACCTAAGTATGGATAAAAAAAATTAACAAAAGTTCCAGAAAGCACAATCAAAACACATATTACTCTATTCTTGCAGGTTGCAGCAAAAACTGTCCTTAGAGAAACATACAATATGCAGAACCTTTAAAGACTATACAAGAAGAACAATAAAAACTTAAGGAGCAATGGGACACAGGAGGGAATGGTAATCTATCTAGTTCATAAAAAAAGATTTCAAGTGCCTATATCTTGAAACATGAATATATACCCTCCATGCAGAAATATGGGACATTTCAGGTAAAGAGAACAGCATGAGGCAAAGGCTGACTCTCAAGGACCTGCCGGTAGTTTGGTAGCTAAATAAAGTGTTAAGACTGCGGTTCCCATCCTGTGCACCAAGTAATCTCAACAGCACTGCAGAAAACTCATAGGGGTGTCCCTGAGATAATTTTTCAAGAGAAATACAGTGAAATACAGTATCTGTTGGACACCCAATGTAAACTACTGGCTCCAGGTAATTCACCATTGCAACATTAAGTTGTGCTACATTCACTTATTTTGATGTTGCCATATCATTGCGAAGATGGGATTTTAGAAGCTGTAAAAAAAAAGTGTGTGAAAATCAATGTGGATCAGGAAACATATGGATTGTACCCAAACTGACTCTAAGGTTTGAGAAATTGTACAGTGTCCAACAGGCACAGACATCCTGTTAGTAAAAAGCAGTGCTGAAAAATATAATAAAAAGGTTTTCTTTCCATTTATGTATTTTTAGGTTGCTAGGACATAGATACCGATTAAGTTATTTAGACCTAGCTACTTAATAAACAAAACTTTTGGTATTTCTTTTAATATAGGGGTGCTGTGGCAAAATTATGGAGATACTAGGCCAGAGAGAACCAAGAAATAATGCCAGAGAGATTTGGTAAAAGACTTTACATGCCACGTATGTGGTAGACACTGCTCATCTGTTAATCCAACATTTATTGCCATCCTTGTTCTCCACTGCCCACTTTCTACCATAAGGCTTGTTTCTTTTTTTTTCTTTTTCTTTTTTTTAATATATAACACATGTTTAATTATTGATCTCTTTTTTTTTTTTTCTCTTTCCATCACCTTATATTTAGCTTCCCCCCTCCTCTCCCACCCCCTCCCCTTTCTCCCCTCCCTAACCCACTCGTCCCCAAATAAACATTAAACTATCGATTAAGGCTTGTTTCTAAGGCAGCTATGTGACATAATTATGGCCAATCAGATGTAAGTGGAAGATAGTTGGAGCAGGTAAGAGGTAGGGATGCTTCTAAGAAAGCTTTTGCTTTTCTAATAAAAAAAATAAACAAACAAATAAAAATAAGATTTTGTTTCCTCCTTTCTTCTTGACTTAAACACATAAGTAAATGCTTGGAGCTCAGGAGCTACCTTTTGACTTTGTGAAGTAAAGGCCAAATGAATGCCTCTGGATTTCTTGCTATTTGAGAAAATGAATCCTATTGTTTAAGCCACAGTAAGATGGGTTTTCTGTTAGTTTCAGTCAAAAGCATTTCGAATGACACAGACCTGTGGACAGGATTCACTAAAGAGTCCCTAAGGGGTTCAGAAAGAGACTTTTGTTTTGCTTACTGTTGTGTATCCAGCATTTGGAACAGTGTGTGCCATATAGTAGACACTCAGTAGTTGAATGAATAAACTGAATTGGAAGGTATGAAATAACAGAAGCAATGAAATACAGGTAAAAGACTAGAGCCAGGTCCAGACAAGGAATACAGATGCTAAAACCAAGTGAGGATAGATAGGAATAACTGAAGGGATAAAAGCAGTATACCAGGAGCCTCTCTAGCTACACAGAAATCCTCGGGTCACACAGAATATTGTTACAATACCTGTTTTAACAGTATTTGACCTACAGCACTCACCATTGAAAGATCAGCATTCACTACATATACCTGTACGTTAAAAATGTTAAAATAGCAAGAAAAGAAGACTCACCAGGATATTGTTTTGCTGTTAGCTCTAGTTTATGAGACAGCAGCATAGCTCCAGTGGTGTTATCTATTGTATAAACCTGTACACAACCACTGTAAAAAACAAAAACTTAAGTAAAAAATAAATAAATAAATAAAAATATAAGAAGCTTTATTATGGAAACCATTGTCTTCTGTAAACAAGAACAAAAACCATTTTGCAAATAATTTGCAGTCATCTCATAAATTTGAACAAATGTGTATTCTGTAATCTAGCAAATTTCACGTTTAGATATAGTCCATAAATATCCTTGTCATAACTTCATTAAATAATGTTCATTAGTACTGTGTATAAGTGCAAAAAAAGGGAAACAATCTGAGTGTTCAGCAATAAGAGAAAGGAAAAATAAACTATGATATATTCATATAATAATATATAGCATTGAAAATGAATGAACTTTTGTCAGATGCATTAAAATGGATATATACATAAAATACAATTGTTTCAGTAAAAAATATTCAAAACATAGTTAAATATATTTGTGTTAAAAATGCAACAACAAGCTAATGCATACAAATTGCAGATTAGTGATTACATTAACCTTTTCTTCTGCAGTCTTTGATTTAGGTCTTCTTTATGACTTCCATGTTTCAGTTTAAGACTCAAAAGGGACCCTCTAGAGTTCTCTTTGTGCCACTCTCTCTTTGGTGTCTTTCCTGTGAGCTGTAGCTGCTTTGGTCTCCCCAGACTCTCATTTTCATATATTCAACTTAGAGAATCTGCCAGGCTCTGTCTCCCCAACCTCAGGCAGTGCCCTGGAAACTCTCTCCAAGTAATTAAAACTGGGCATTTGTAGAGTTTTCTTATTTTTTCATCTTTCAGGGATCACTGTCTTTTGTTGCTTGATGTTCTGTCTTGAATTCAAAACACCTGTTTCATATTTTTGTTCATTTTCTTTGTTTTCTTCAGGTGGGAGAGATAATCCGACCTGTTATTCCATTTTAGAAGCAAATGCCTAGAACAGGTATCTCTCCAGACTACCTGCTCAATTAAAAACCTTGCTGAAAACAGTACTAAGTGGCTAGCAGGTTTTTTTGCTTTCTATCTGACAAACTGTCAAATGCTTACTCTGGGTTGCTGAACTCTAGTCAACAAGGAGTCCAAATATTCCTAATATGAGACACAGGTGCTAAGTCACTACTTCTAAAGACTAACAATTAACCATTTAAGTATTGTACAGTACCTATAATCTTTAAATTATTTTTATTTTCATTTCTTATCAGCCCATTGTTAGAGAAAATTTTTCATTAAAAGACACAACTTACTAATTTCAAAGCAAAAAATATTTCTGTAATAGACATATGTCTATTATCACCATGAAAGATCAAATTTAGCATCATTAGTACTGAGACAACTCGAAATTATGGCTATACAATGCCTCAGGGAGTACACATCATCATGTAAGACAAAAATGTTTAACCAGAATCTAAACAAATGTAAAGGTAAGTGTTAGGTTGTAAGACTGATCCCCTACAAAATGGCATCCTAAAAGAAAGCAGCTTCTTACAGATCTCTAAAAACAACAGCTACAGCCTAGTGTTTAAGGCAATTAATCCTGGTTAAGTGCTGGCAGATCAGGGCTAGAAGCCACTATTCTGTTATGTCACATAGCTATAATCACAAAACTTTCACCCCAACTCATGATCATGACAGAAGGGGTGGTACTCTCTCAACCAATGAAAACTGAGATGACCAAAAGGCTGAAGGCCAGACTCTTGCCTTCATTATCCTGGGGGAAAGGCTAGTGTACCTCTCCTGGATTCTCTCACATCTGGCCTTGCTAGACTCCTGGGTGTTAGCACTGAATGGAGGTTATGTGAAAATATATACTCATCACTGTTCATGTCTGTTTCCTTTGAGTCTAAATCCTAATGTGTGAGCTTCCTAGCCACTGACCATATTGGCTCAACAAGAACCAGCTTCAAGGTCCCCTCATTACAGAGGTTAGAATAATTAAATGCCTTTACGAGGAAAGAAGACAAATTTAGAATGTAGCACATTTTATAAACTCTTATAAAAGTTAATGTCTTAAAAATAAGAAATAAGGTATAAGGAATGTTATAGGCAAAAGGTGACTAAAGAGAAATAAGGTGACCAAACATAATTAATTCTGAACACAGGAGTTAAGAAATTTTGGTTAATTTGAATATGAATTGAGAATTGGATCTTAATAGGGATTTATCATTAATTCTCATGTGTGATAAAGATATTGAGTATTTACAAGAGAATGTCTCTTTTTTTGGAAACCAAGAAATAATGTAAATGTCCATTAATAGCAAATCAGATAAATTATTGCATATTCATACACTGGAACATTATTTATAAATCAAGCAAAAAATGATTTCAGCTCCTGGCAAAGAAAATTGATGAATTTTACAATGTTGACTGAAAGAGGCAAGATAACATTAACAGAATATGGTTCTATTCATAAAAAGTTCAAAATCAGGTAAAAGTAAATTATGCTCTTCAAGAATGCATTCATGGGTGGCAAAACTACAAAGAAAAGAAAATGATTATCACAAAAAAACAGAAAATTGGTTACCTTTAAGTGAGGCAGGAAAGGGACAGAAGTTGTGATTTGGAAGTAGCAGGGGTAAAACTTACTGAGGTTGACAATGTTCTATTTCTTGACCCAGTTGTGAGCAGATGGGTGTTTATATTATAATTACTTGTGAAACTGAATACTTAGATATGCATTTCTTGTATTATAATAAGGATAGTATAAACTTTGTTAATAAATGACAGTGTGCATGAAAAAAACAATTACTAGAAAAACACTATTTGCCAAAAAGACATGGGAAAGACAGAAAATCTGAATCTTTTTTTTTTAACCTATCATCTGATATTCTCAATCATACGGAACCATTTTCCACTAAATACCAGTGTGCCCAAATAATTTCACTCCCCATTTGGTGTCACTAGCACTGTGAAGGGAAACTATTACGATAGTCCCTCAAAAGCATTATACATTTTTACCTTTTTCCCTAGAAACCAATTATCCATCCCATTCACTGCTGGCTCAGAACTTCCTCCAATTCCTCTCTATCCTTTGCTGCTGAGCTAACAAGATGGAACAGCCTTTTTCCTATGAAGTGTTATTACCTAAGACCAAAGGAGCAATCTCCTTAGTATGCTGTGTGACTTGGTGTTTTTCTTGTGCCCTACTCCAGTCTGCTTATTTTCTGTTAGTGAATCCCACTATAAACACAAATTTGCTTTTTCAGAAGTATAGAATGCTTCACAAATTTGCACGTCACCTTTATGTAGGGGCCATGTTAATCTTTTCTGTATCATTCCAATTTTAGTATGTGCTGCCTAAGTGAGCACATGAATCTTCTAAAATCTATTTTTAAAACTAAATTCAATCAGTATTACAAAAAAATTCCGACAAAGAAAATTCTAGATCTGACCATACATTCAAAGATGAACAGGGAAGAGAGGAATGAATCCTTCCTCAACTTGCTTTATGAGACAAGATGAGTTAGAAACCAGGAGAGTAAGAAAAAGAAAAATTATAGGCAAAATGTACTCATGAACAAACTTAAAAACTTTAAACAAAATATGACCAAATCAAATCCATGAATATGAAAAAACATGCACTTTATCTTTTCTTGCACTAAATTAAATTTATTTATATTTCTTTAAATTTATTTATATTTACCTCTTCAGTGAGAAGCAGTGTGATGAGGATAAAGACTCCTCACTTTACAAAGAGATTACTGAGAGTATAATGAAGGCAGAGATTTATAACATGCATTATTTATACTAAAAAAACACTCTAATACTTAGCTTGTAGCTGAAAATTATACTAGATGTATGTTTTGTAGAACCACTAAGTTTCATTTTGAGGGTAAAATGGAATTTTATATTTAAGAGATCTGAAGACTAAAAAGCACTTAACTCTGTAAGACATTAGTGTAAGTATCTGATATAATCTTTTTGTTTGAGCTAAAATATAGAATTGACAATCAGGTATCTTTGCTATTTTCTAATATATCTCAAATACTTATATCTGCGCCTGATACATGGAAGACACACAGATATATGTTGAATTAATAATTTGTATTCAATCTTAAATTACTTCTAAAACCTGCATATTTGAATTAAAGCAAGAACTGATTTTATGTATGAGCTTTAAATATGCTCATTAATTAAGACATACCCACTAATTCAAATGTCAACAATGTCTTAAAAAGGATTATTTAAAAAACAAAAAACAAAATTCTTGATCCTCTGTTAAACAATAAAGAACCTAAATTTTAACTAATTTAATTTTTTTGAGGGGGGGATTTTTTTTTTTAATTCATTTTTATTGTTAGACTTATTGGGGTGACATCTGTTAGAAAGGATTACATAGGTTTCAGGCATACAATTCTACAGTGCATTGTCAACTTGATGTATAATAAGTTCACGACCTAATGTGCAATCTAATTTTTTAAACTGGTAACTCAACTTTTTACCACTGAAGAAAATATCATTTTACAAATTAAAATACTCAATCTCCAAAATCTGCCCTTTAGATTTGTTTGCTTCCATATAATAAATCCTTTTAGATTTTATATTAAGGCTGATTCATAGATTATGACAGGCATGACTATGTTTACAAGGGGTTAAGAACATCTCATGCTAAAAAAAAAACATTATTTTTTGGCATTAATGCTTAAAATGCAAAAGTCTGTATCAATTACCTTGCACAACCAAATGCCATTAGTCGATACTTGTTATTTACTGCTACACAAGTTCCATCAACAACATCTTGTGGCCAAACTCCATGAAGCTGCTATAATAAAAATAAAATAGTTAAGGTTTAAAAAGCATTCTCCAAAATATAATGTAATTAAAATATTATGTAATCAACATAATTCTCCCTCAATAAATACATAGTTTATAGGCTTTATTAGGTTTTATCTGGTTGGAAAATTATTCCATCAGGATCACTATCTGAATTTTCTCCCTTAAAACATCAATTTCATTAATTGGTTCAATAAATATTTCACTGATGAGCTCAGTCCAGTACTAATCTATTTACAAAACACTAAAAAATAGGTATTTGATCTCCAAATTCAAATTAAATGCAGATGACTTTCCTGTGAGGATGTAAGAGTCTTGATAACACAAACTGCATGCATTAACTTGCTCAGTATTATTCTTCTTGTGGTCACCTAGCACATAGTGTTCAATTTCCCAATCAGTGGAAAACAGTAAATTTTATTTGGTGTATCCTTTTGAAGCAATTAATAATTTGTCAATTGCTTACTATTCTCTATTACTCCTTTGCTTTATAGTATAATGGTATGTAGTAGTATGGTATCTGGCAGAGTGACATAATATCTCAGGTCTTGCTGAAATGATTATTTCACTTTTCCAACCTTCCATTTTCTTATCTGTAGATTACTTACTTCTTACAGTGTTTTGAGGATTCATGAGAATGTGCATACATGTAAAGCCACTTAATACAATGCCTAGCATTCAACAAGTTAACCATTCAATAAATGAATGACACTACTATTAAGCTTATATACTATTTAATTCTGACTACAGATACAGAATAGACTCAGCTTCACTGTCTGCTTTTTATTTGTCAAATCAAGGATATCTTAGATTATAAATTCTAAGGCAAAGGTCATCACAAAAGTTTAGTGAGCACAAAAAGTAGCACACTACAACACAGCACTTTATTTTTAGATGACCTCAATATTAAACATTAGAAGATCCAATACAATTACACTCTTTTTGAAATACAATACTTCAGATATTACCAAATGGCTATATGAGATCAGACAGTTAATTTTGTTAATTCATCTTAGGAAAACTGCTACATATCTCATTGCTGAATACCATTATGGTCACTTTCGAAGTACAACCCTTGGGAAGCCGCTGCACTGACGCCAGGGCCTAGTCCACCCTTCAAAGCAATTTTGGAACTTTTTCTGGAAAGGCCATCACAGCTGTCATCGTACCCAAAATCTGATAATTAAGTTTGCGAACTTGCCACCATGTGCTTATGTTGGCAGCACTGTACAAACAACTCAGTAAGATGTTGCAAGGTTATGACATCTTACCGAGTTGTTTGTACAGCGCTGCCAACATAAGCACAGGGAAGCAAGTTCGCAAATTTAATTATCAGATTTTGGGTATGGCGACAGCTCTGATGTCCATTCCAGAAAAGAGTTCCAAAATTGCTTTGAAGGGTGGACTAGGCGCTGGCGTTGGCAAGTGGCTTTCCAAGGGGAATACTTCGAAGGTGACCGTAGTGGTATTCAGTAATGAGGTATGTAGCACCTTTTCTAGGATGAGTTCACAAAGTTAACTGTCCAGTCATACATAATCTACTATCTCAAACATGAAATATTTGTTTCTTTTGTAGGAATTTTACTTATTTTTCAATTTTAGTAGTAAAAGTAGACATTATTTAAGATAAAAAATAGTAAAGATAGCATTAAGCATTGTTTCTTTGGATTTTAGATAACAAAATAGTGAAGACAGCATTGAGCATAATTTTTTGGACCACTGCTTGATTGAAAGTTATTCCTATAACAGTATTTTTCAGGTCCCCAATATTCACTAGGCACTGCTCTAGGTATGAGGATGTGGCAGGTATTCAAACATACTAAAACCCCTACCTATATCTCTGCCTTACATTTGTTAGGAGGCTGATAAGTTAAAAAAATTACCCAGTATACTGAATATTGGTAAATGTTACAGAAAAAAATAAGAAAGCAGTTACGAGAAGAGGGAGGGAGTACAGGGGAAGGATGTAATATTAAATGGTTTTCCCTATGAAGGTGTGTTTTGAGGAAATTACTGAAGGAGCTGTATTATAGCAAATACAAAGGCCCTATCTTAACATTTTTGACAAGTTCAAAGAACATAAAAGAGGCATGTGCAGATGGAGTGGAGTGGAATGGGGAAAGAAGTAGATGAGGTAACAGATGTAATAGCCAGAGTTTTAGGGCTTTAAAAGCCACTACAAGAACTTTGGCTTTTCTCCAATTGATATATCAAAAGTCATATATATGTGCCTTTATTTTTAAAAATCTTTTCCATTATGAATTATAACACATTAGAATAAAATATACAAAATAAAAATATTCAACTCAATAACATCACAAAGTAACATGTATAGAATTACCACGCAGGCCAAGAATTATCAGCACACAAAAGTCCCCCCAACAGTGTCTCTCCTGATCAATATATCTTCACCTCTGCTATAGCAAAAGTAACCAATATCCAGATTTACATGGCAATCACTTTCTTCTTTTCCTTTAAACCACTACCATTTAAACATGCATTTATGCAAACTTGAATTTAGAACGACCTATGTTTTTATTTTTCTTTTAATTTCACATAAAATAGAATCATAGCATGTATCCTTTTGTGTCTAGCTGCTTTCACTCAATGTGTTTGTGAGACCATCTATGTTGTTGCATATAGCCTCGTTTGTTCACACTTACTGTAGCTCAAACACTGGGCTTAGCTCGCTGGGCCTCTGGCCTCCCCATACCTGGTAATTCTTTAAAGTCTTGTTAGCTCTCTAAAACCTCTAAGCACATTAAATTTTTTTTTCTCTCCAGTTTTTCCAGTTGTCCTTAGTAGGTTTTGTCCTAATTATCTATTCCTATTAAAGTGTTCTGAGCAGAAAAATGGGATAATGTGACATTTTAATTTATCTGATATATATTAAACAACGCCAAGCAAATTCTAATAAAGCACTTAATGCCTAACATTAAGATGCCATTACTATTGCCCAACTACCAGTAATACATATGTATTGTTTTCTTATAATTTACTTTTTATATTTGTAATATTTAATAATATCTATCTACTTTTCATTATTTTTTTAATCTCTTAATTTCCTGGAAATTTTTCTTTAACAAAATACTAATAAAAACTGACACTCAGAAAAGAGTCCATCACTTTTTCAGCTTTAATATTTTTGTTTTTAGTAAAAACATTTAAATCTAAAACATAATTACAAACATATATATGTACCTTATAGAAAGAATTAGGTTCTTCAAAAGCTTATTTTTTTATTCCTGATTATATTATATATTGACACATTATCAAAAATGTATTAGTTAGTACCTTACCATTTGAATAAAGCTGGTAATAGAAAACTAGTTATTAGGAACATTAAAGCTGATACCATGAAGAGAAAGTACCCTCTTAAAAACTTAAAACCCTTCCCAGTTAAAAAGGGCGGATTGAACACATCTATCTGCTTCTCTGACTCTTAAAACCCCAACTTTTATAATAGCAAAGATTTTTTTTCAAAAAGCATAAACAAACAGGCAATGGCAAAGAATGGAAAAGAAAGTAGTATCAAACATTTTGGAAGCTGAGAAGTGTATGGATGAGTAAAATCCATAACTACAAGTAAAGAATGTTGAAAAGCAGCTAAATTTACATTAAAGGGTGTACAAATAAAGGCTTGGGAATTTAGATGTCTCTGAAAGGCTGATTAAAAGTAGGACTGGTTTCTTGAAGCCTGTTCAAGCAGTAGCTGGGTCTTCCCAGAATACTTTCCCAGTCTGAGCTGCTAAGACCCCACTGCCACTCCAACAGAAAACTGGAACATTTTCTTTGGAGAAAAACAAAACAAAACAAAACAAAAAAACCCCCAGCAGTCTCTGAACTACACTGAAAACAGGAGTAAGTGCAAGTTTACTTCCTAAATTTGGACCCTCTGACATAACACTTTCCTAACTCAAGTCCCAGAATATTGGGCCAGCCAGATACATGGTATATTCTCTGAAAAGAACTGCAGGACTTTCCTCCAATTAACTTTGGAAACAGAGAAGGGAGGAAGAAAATAATCCATTTAGCTCACCCTACGGTGAAGATCACAGTCAAGCAAAGCCACCACACTCCACAGAGCTATCAAAGAATCTAAATTTTTATTTTTGGTCTCTGACATAGAAAACAAATCATGTATTAACTAATAATACATGAATTAACTATTAACTGTGAAATGATAACACACTAATAAAGGAGTAAAGGAAATCCTCAGGATGATGACAGAGAGACCCACAAAATACAACTGTCTGTCAGGATGTAATATGAACATGCAGTCAAGTTTGGTGCAGGCCAGAAGGCTCCAAGAGAAATTTCTTCAAGATGAAATGGATAGAACACCTGTGTTTGAAAAAACTGAGGATATTTATACAACCAGCAGAGAGTTTGAGGCTGAGTTAGTGATAAGTACATAGAAACAAAGCAAATGTAAAGAACAAAATTATTAATTCAGTGGGAGAGAACATCTGCCAGAAAGGAAAAATAATCTTATTACATGGGGCAGGTACTAATAGGGTTTACCAAACAATAACAATATAAACAATGAATAGTAATGTAATCAAAATCACAATAGCTATATTGGGAAGTATGTGCTGGGAACAGGGAAAAGGGAAATAAATGGTCATTTTCCATAGAGGGAAGTAAAAGAACATAGCCTAAAAACTAAAAATTGAAGGAAATATTTAGAGTAATGAAGATAAATAGCAAAATAACCAAGAAAGGAATAAAAAGTTGCCTACAAAAATGGAAACTGGGTCTTAAGAAAGCAGAGAGGAAGGCAGGAACTATCATTTTTCTCTAACATGTCTATTCGAGTTACTGAATACTTATTTATATATATACTTATGATTTAAAAAAGTATTTAACCCCTAAAATCATAAACAAACAGTGGGGGAGGAATTTAATAACAAAGACTAAAATTAATAAATGCAAAATAAAGAAAGTAAATATTCAAAGTAAACAGGTCATACCTCTGCAGTGTATCTACTGGATACTGGTGTAATAAATCCAACTTTACCATCATTAAACACAACAGCAAACCCATCAAGTGTGGCACAGTATTCCATGTCTCTGATATGCACATCTGCAAAACCCAGGAATGAACCTGCTGATGAAAAAAATAAGTAAATGAAATATGCATATAAATATAGTAATTCCCTCACATTTTGCTTACAAATAAAAGGACAGCTAAAAGGGCAAAAATTACCTAAAAACATTAATAAAGTACTTTCTACACACAAACACATGCACGTGCATGCTCTCTCTTCCCCCTCCTTCCCTTGCATAATTAATTCCAAAGTAGAAAAATCAATGTTCACCCATTTAAAATATCTAAGTAGATTATATAAAATATTAAACATCTGGCTCTACCCCACGTACAAAGTGTAACTACCTCTAGATGACTGCAGATCTACTGAAAAGGGTACTGTGCAAAGATTAATAGATTTTCTTCCATTTGTCATTCCTTCCCAGTGAATAAGATGAAGAAGTCCATCAGAAGTAGCAACCAGGAGATCTTCTAGCACAGACTGCAAACTGTAGGGAAGTAAGCAATTTATAATCAATTACCTTTTGAGAGAGCATTCTGGCAAAGCAATGAGTATGAATATAATTGCATGGAAAATATTTATTCAGAGACGATAACGAAACCATTTATAAAACTGTCTTTTACCTACTATTTAGCTATACAGTAGCTTTGCCTACAAGGTGTGATTAAAAAATATGGCGAATGTTTAAATTAAAAAAAATTTATTATGGTAAAAGACACATTGCCACGAACCCTCCTCAAAAAACTCCCCTCTGCTTCAAACACATAATCTCATCGTTCTTGCCACTTTCTGAAGTAGTCCTGGAAGTCCTCTTTCGTGAGTGTCTTCAGTTGTGGGGTCGTGGCTGCCTCAATGTCCTGAACCAATTCAAAATGTTTATTTACCTTTTGTGCTCATTCTGATTTTGGGGAAGAGCCAGAAGCCCATGGCGTCAGATCCAGTGAATAAGGTAGATGAGGACACACCTTAATGTTTTTATTTGACAGAAATTGCCATACCAGAAGCAAAGTGAGACACAGAGAACTGTCATGATGGAGGATGAAACCGTTTGCCCATTTCTCAGGCATTCAAGAAATAGGACTTCCAGAACTGTTTCAGAAAATGACAACAGTGATGGGATAAGTGTGTTCCAAAAGAGGGGGAATATTTTGAGGGGGATTAATGACAATGTGTCTTTAATGTAATAAATTTTATTTTAATTTAAACATTCACCATATTTATTTTTAACACATCTAGTATGTGTAATTCAATCCAGAATCAGAAATTCTAGAAGCAGTGGAAGACTACAGGCAGCCATAGTCACAAATTTAACAAAGTGAGTTAAAAACAAAGTGAGATATTAAAACAGCAAATTAGAAGACAGAAGGGTAAGTGATAGCTGGCTAAAAAAGAAAGAGGCAGAGGAATCATAAAAATGACAAACAAGAGGACAATTTGAAGCCATCAGGTATAGCCTAGCACGGTACAAAAGAACCTTCACCAGAGACAAAATGTTCTGTATCTGTGCCATCAAACATGGTAGTCACTAGCCACACCTGGTGATTGTACCCTTGAAATATGGCTAGTATGACAGAAGAAGTGAATTTAAACATTGTTTACTTTTAACTATAAATTTAAATAATAACTTCATCTGATTAGTGGCTATTGTATCAGACAGCATAATTCTAGACCACTGTCTTTCTAGGATATCATAAGTCTCATATTGTTTGTTCAATGAACATTTATTAAGCCTGTGCTCTATGATAGGTGCTATGCTCTGTGTTAGAAATTCCAAGGTGAATGATATATAGTTTTTCCCTTCAGGAGATCTCTCAATTGACTAAGTATTGAAAAGTAATTATGTAATATGATCTCAGAACTTACTGATATTTATTTGCAAAGGGATTCAACATTTACTCACCTAACGGTAAATAAATGACTACTTTGTTTACTCTTATAAGCCCAGTCCCTAGGGCAGTGCTAGTTATATTTGGCACTAAATGAGTGTGGGAGGAAGGAAAGAAGGGGGGAAAGGGGAATCCATAAATGAGACTGCCAAAGTACTGGCAGAGAAAGAAAAAGAGAACCAGGGGAACCAGTGAAAAATGGCATCAAGAAAGCCAAGGGAATAAGATGGATTTAAGAAGAGTATACAAGAATATCAATCAAATACAATAAAAATTCAAGTATAAGAATGATAAAATGTTATATGTCTATAATATATACTGTTAATGCACTATTAATCTCCTTTCATACTTAAAAATTTAAGAATGTATTTCAGAAATATTTTAATCCATAAAGGTGAAAAAACATTTTTAATGTTTTAATTCTTAAATCTTCAATTCTTTGGAAAGTTGACTCAAACCCCAAGAGTTTTTAGACAATGAAGAATTTACTAGAGAGACAACAAAATGGTGGTGTGAGAGGGACCCGTGAAAAACTCCCCTGGAGGTTACAAAGAATAAAACATCTATAACTCAACTATGTTTTATTCATTGTAACCAACACAGCTAAGAGACCCACTCATAGCATTAAAATACCTGCAGGTAGGCAAATGAAGGAGCTAACAGGGGTTAGTGCAGAGATGCAGCCCCACGCGGGTATCTGCTTGGAACTCTTCCGCTAGGGGAGGGAGGAGGAAAAAGGAGGAGAGAGAGCATTCTGGACCTCATTTGGTTTGTGGGCCAGAGGGCAAAAGAGGCCCACAGGCTGGGGCTGTGACACACACCACAACCAGATTCACTTTGGCCCCCAGGTGGGTCTGCGAGACACAGCAGCCCAACTTCACTCCAGTTCCAAGAGGAAAGGGAGTGAGGTGGTTGTGGGGCGGAAGGGTGAGGAGCTGCAGTGCGACCTCACTCCATCAGGAAAGAGAAGAGGGCTACTGGAGCATTTCTTGGCCCACAAGCAGCACGATCTGAGGGGCCAGCATAAAGGACTGACTCCCAAGGCTCATTGCAAAGTCCTCAGGGCAAACTGAGAACAGAAAGGCACAAGCCCATACTACCTGGCCACCTCAGCCCCCAGGCCTCTGCCCACCCAGTATCAGCAGCAAACACCAAAGAAACTACAGCATTGAGTGTCGGGTTAAGAAGAAGAATATCTACAAACAGAGAGGCTGCAAGAATGAGAATCAAGAGAAAGGGAGCTCAAAATAAACTTGAACAACAGAAAATCAACCCAGAGACAGAGCTCAAAACAATGATTAAAAAATGTTCAGGGAACTTGCTAATTTCAACAGAGAGATAGCTAGCATAAAGGAAGACATACAAACCATTATAAAGGACCAGGCTGAGATAAAGATTACAATAACTGAAATGAAGAATGGAATAAAAGGAGTCACCAGACTAAATGAAGCAGAAGCGCAAAGCAGTGATTTGCAAGAAAAGCCAACAGAAAACACCCAATCAGAACAAAAAACAGAAAAAAGAAACCAAGAAAACCAAGAATGGTTTCAGAGTCCTCTGGGACAACATTAAGTGCAACAACATTCACATCATAGTATTGCCATAAGGAGAACAAAAACAAGGGATTGAGAACTTATTTGAAGAAACAATGATTGAAAATTTTCCTAACCTGGCAAAGGAAATAGACATACAAGCCCAGAGAGTCCCAAACAAGATGAACCCAAACAGAAACACACTGAGACACATTATCATTTAAATTATGTCCAAAGTTAAAGAAAAAGAGAACAAGTTAAAGAAAAAGCAGCAAGAGAAATGTAAGTAGTAACTTATAAGGGGACATCCACATGACCCTCAGCTGATTTCTCATCAGAAACTTTACAGGCCAGAAGGGACTGGCAGAAAATATTCAACATGATGAAAACCAAGGATCTACAACCAAGATGAATGCATCCAGCAAGGCTAGCATTCAAAATTGAAGGACAGATAATGAGCTTCTCAGACAAGAAAATGCTAAAGGAGTCCATTACCACCAAACTAGTACTACAAAGAATGGTAGAAGGGCTTCTTTAAGATGGGACGAGGGATGAAAGAACGGGTAAAATAAGGGAAAGGGATGGAGTTTAGTTTGGTTATTACAAGGCAATAAGCATGGGGACAGAGTATAACACGGTAAGGTTGCAGTAAATTTTTGTGGTATCAGATGGGTACTAGATTTGTTGGGGTAATGGCAGGAGGGCTGGAGGGGTGGGTAAAAAAAGGGGAAGAAATCAAGAAGTACTAATTCATAGTCACAGAATAGTCACAGGGATGTAAAGTGCAGCGTATGGCATACAATCAATAACACTGTAATAAATATATATGGCATCAAAGGGGAAGCAGATGTATTGGAATGAGGATTTAATAAGTTATATAAATGACTCATCACTGTGCTGTATACCTGAAACTGATATAATATTGTATGTCAAATGTAATTTTTAAAAAAGAACTAACTATATTAATATTTTCTTGCAAAGTATAAAAATACTGATTTTTTTTTTGGTTAGTTCCCTGGCTGGGAATTGAACCCAGGCTGCGGCGGGGAGGGCGCCAAGGCCTAGCCACTATATCACCAGGCACCCCCCCCCCCCCAAAGTATAAAAATATTGAAAAGAGTAGAATAACATGTCCCCTTACTCAAATCCATCTCTTGAACTTTAAAGCATTTGTAATCAATTAAAATTCCCACTTCTAAAGTTCACCTTCTAAAGTATTTTATATTCTTTCATTTCAAATATATATTTGTGTGATAAAATTTATGTGCAGCATGTGCTTTGCAGAATATAAAAACCTTTGTTTTAGATCTGCTGTACATGTCAAGAGAGGCCATCAAGTGGAACAGTCTGGTTTACTGGTGATTTTCATTCACCAGAGTCAGCCTAAGTTTTTTCAAACTATATTTTCCCTCTCCCCTGCTCCTAACTCCCTAGAAGAAGCACTCCGTATGACAAGGTTATCCTGCAGTACTTTAACTGCCACTAGGCAAAACACAACACTCTTCTGACAAAGTCAACAGAATTCAGTCTCTACAACAGCAGTGTCCAACCTTTCGGCTTCCCCAATCCACATTGGAAGAATAATTGTTTTGGGCCACACATAAAATTTACTAACACTAATAATAGCTGATGAGCTAAATAAATAAATAAATAGATAAATAAAAAGGTCTGTACATAATTTTCATAATGTTTTAAGAAAGTTTACAAATTTGTGTTGAGCTGCATTCAAAGCCGTCCAGGGCCGTGGGTTGGACAAGCTTGCTCAACATCATCCACATTCGCAATGCTGTGACAAAACGACTAGACATGTGAGTAAACAGGAAAATGTGAACCACAACAGAAAAATCAATCAACATAAAAAGAGCCTCATAAACAATCCTGAAGTTGGAATGAACAGATAATGACTTTAAAATAACTGTGATATTAAAGATAAAGAATCTATAGGAAAAGATAGATATAGCCCCCTTATTTAACTGAAAGTAAACAAACTTACTGAAACAAAGGTCGATGTCAGTTGTTAAAGTACTGAATATTTCCATAAAGGTTAGTAAACAGGCTTTGTTTCAAGCCACTCAAATGCCCACTACTGATTCCCTATGTCACAAAGACTTAACTAAAGGAATTCTTGGCATCAGGAGATAGCAGGACCCTGTACCAAGAATTAATATCCCATGTCTTTTCCTGATGTACTGGTTTTTAAATATTTTGAAAATTACCCTTGGGTATAAGTACATACAAAATCACATAAATATCGTCTATGTTATGTCCTCAGAGAGCCTCTCCAATCACTGACTTTATAGGCTTGATAACAGTCATCTTGTATCCCAGAGGTTTTAATTAAAAAAAAAAAAATCCGTAATTATCACTTCTCAAATACATAAATATATTTAAAACCTAATTAAATTAAATACTATGTAATAAATAAGGCTTTCCTAAGTGACAGGGATAAAGCAGGATATAGAATAAATTGTGGTACTTATTAGTATTTATTATGTAGTATTAGTTAGAAATAGATTAAGTTTTAATTATAAGTTATATTAGTACATTTTACCTTCTAAATGTTCTCTATCCTCAATTATAACAAAGTTTGGATGCTTAACATTAATCTTATTCTTTTTTCAATCAAACTTAAAAGATGGCAGTACTCTTGCCATCTTACACCTCTAAGCAACAGTATAACCATTATCCTTCACTTTACATAACTTGTATTTTTGGCAGTGAGAGGGAAAATAGTTGGTTATAAAGTCCAAGTTTCACATCTTCTCATTCAATTCAAAATCATATAGGAAATCTCCAATAGCCAGCATGTATGTGTTGCATGTGCTTATAACAACCATTATTTCACTGAAGTTTTGAGAGAAACCTTAGAAATTTCTAATCACATATGTTTGTATATTAAAAATAGCACCTGAGAAGTTAAACTTGCACAGGATGGCAGAAATTCTTTGTTTAAAGACTATTTTTCTATCCCATTTCTATGAACCGCATTTTTTACCACCAGGTGGAGGTAGAAAGCCATGCTTGTACAGTTCCACTTAGCTAGTACCCACATTCAAAATTCCTTCTGCAACAAGTTACAATCTTGAAAAGAATCTCTAAGATGAAATAACATCTGAAGTAAAGAGTAACTTTCTGATCAAGGTGATGAGTAACCTGAACTTAATCTTTTGTAAACCTTATCACATTTAAGCAAACAATAACAAAAAGCATTTTTTTCTATGAGAATATATAAAAAGGTAGATTAAAGAAGGCAAGAAAATAGTCACTTGCATACAATTTTAATATGTGCTAGTATCTATATTGTATTCTAACAAAAAAAATAGTGTACACACGAGGGCTGTCCAGGAAGTATCCAGCCATGTAATACAAAAAAATAGAAGCATTTATGCTGGATTTTTTCTGAACAGCCCTCATATATACCTCCCCCAAACTTATAAAAGCTATATAAACAAAGATACTATCTGTTTTTTTCAACTTGTGTGATTTTTATCAGTATCTTTTTAAAGCAACATAAACTATGTCATATCATTCAAGCAATTCTAGATCTTAAAAAAAAAAAAATTTTCTAAAATAAAATTATAGTTGTTGGTATACCCAATTTATGGGCTTTATTATAATAATGAACTACCTATAAAATTTCACATTTTTGTAAGGGTTAATCAAGCATTTCTAGAGCTAAAAAAATTAACCCCAATGAAAAGAAATGAAATAAACTTTCTTATTAGTTATGATTAACCAACTACATTGCATATTGTCATCATAAAATGCTGTATTTAACCAAAATACTGTACCTCATAACGGGTGCTTGCAAATCCAGTATTTTCTTCATCTCTAAATTTAATGCTGGAGCACACTGTTCTTCCTTAAAATGGGGTGTCCCTTTCATTTGTGGACTTCCTCTAAAAAATAGTAGCAAATATACAGGATTAGAGAAAGAAACTGAATTCTTATTCACTCTGTGACTAACATATACCCAATTAAATAAAGTAAACTTAATCAGACCTACAAATCAGGTGTTTCATCCTTCAGGTTCTCAAATGAAAAACAGACCTAAATTCCATTACAGAAGACATATCTATTTATCAATCAGAAATAAATGTGATCAGTGTTGGGGAGGTGGGAGTAAAGGAAGAAGAGCAAAGAATCTTAGGAAAAAAGCACTTAAGATAAAAGTGAACTCTCAAACGAGAACCAAAACACATTTTGTTTAAATTGACTGATAGTCCTTCTTGAGTTGGGCAACTCTGGAAGCTATATATACCATATAGTGTATGTCTGAAGTGATCCAAATCCTTACCTCATCTTATCTTACTCCACATCTCATCTTCATTTCTATTCTATGGGTATACATCAGAATTAAGGTGAGATTCAGAGATTCAGGGATACAAGTACGAGATGTTTACATAAATTTTGGTAATAAACAGCAAAATGGCTGACTTTGAAACTCCATGGTGTTAAATAGCTCCTACTAGAGTGGCTGGGTCACTTAGTCAACATAACTAAGCTGTCACATGCAACCACTCAAAAGGACTATAAAGCTCTTCTGGAATCTTTATCTCACATGGCATAGAACCATCTTTCTCAGTGCCTGTGCTGGAATTTAATAGCTTTTCTCTTACTATCAGCTATCACTTACTCTTGGCAACAATTAGCCTGCCTACATCACCTCTCCCACTCCAGTCACCTACAATCCTAGAAACCAATTTATTAATACTACTAAAATCAGGTGCAAAGAATCTAACAAGAGCAACAGCTTTCAAGGTTCTTACTTTGTGAAAATTATTTTGATGTTCAGAAAGCTTCCTGCCTACTTTTCAGTTTTAGATTATTTTCCTATAGAAGCTTGGTGGCAATCTAGTGACTGATATGTTTAACTTAGGTCTAGGAAATCTACATTTTGTTACCTTAACATACTAATGATGTTCTTCATTTTTGTTCTTTCTAGAACTCCTACTAGGTTAGGTATTGAAACTTAATTTCTAATTTTCCCTTTTCTCTTGTATTTTGTACTTATATCCTGGAGATTTCCTCAATTATTTCTCCAAATGCTTTTATTTCTGCTATCATACTTTTCATTCCAGGAACTTTCTCACTCACCTCCCTTTTTTTCTAATAGCACTTGTGGGGTTTTTGTTGTTTTTTTTGTTTTGTTTTTTTGGGTAGTTCCCTGGCTGGGAATCGAACCCAGGCCAGGCGTTGAGAGCGCTGACGCCTAGCCACTATACCACCAGGGAACTCCGGTTTTTGTTGTTTTAATTAGACTATATTTGAGATCATTAACTATCATTTCCTCAGAGAGTTTTTGTTTTTGTTCCCCACACTGTTTCCTTTGAGTTTCCTTCTTATCCTGTTGTATCTTTTACATTGGTAACTTTTCTGAGATGGTTAACAATCAATCCTTGCCTGTTTGGTCATGTTTAAAAGATTAACAAGATCAAGATAATTACAAACTTCAGGACAGCAGTTGGCATTTTTGTTGAGGTCTTAAAATATGAGGGCCTTTTTGGTCATTTTTCTGCAGTGGTTTAATTTCCCCAAAAGGATTCCACAATTCTGCCTCAGATATCTAAGCATAGAATCCAGAAGTCTGAAGCCAAGTAGGGGAAAAGGTTTGATGACCTACTGTTCAGTATTACAACTTTAATTTAATCCCCATCTTTAGTTTACCATCTCATCTTTGTCCCATTCTATGTCTGAAATCCCTCTGGTTTAATTAGACAATACATTTCCTGTCTCCTGTGATGTGAGAACAAGAAATCCTTATTCCTTATTCAGAGTTTTCAAATAATGCCCCTGTTTATTCCCCTGGCTCACTCTTATATTCAGTGGTATTATGCTTTAATTCCTGAGCCTTTCCAGGGTTTTTTTGCAGATCAAACAAGTTGCTTTTCATCAGTACCATGTAGTAACCTTAGGCTTTAAGGTCTGATATTCTTCCTAAATCATTTATTCTTTCTCATCCTATTTTTAGCTCAAGGATTAGCGATACCTCCAGCTTTCAATAAAGATGTAAACAGTATTTTAACATTTTGTTCTGTTGATTATTTTCAAGAGGAAGGATGGAAATCCCATTACTCATCTTGAAATACAAAACCCTCTATATTCCTATATATACTCTCATTTATTAGAGCTGAAGTATTATAAGAATTTTAAAGCAAATTTAAGTAAATCCTGAGTTTTCAATGATTTCCATGATAAAAATCAGGGATAAAATTCTCAGGTAAGTTTCATCCCTTCTTCCAAACATACTAAAATGCAGTAAATTGTTTAAAATCATATTAATAAAAACTCTAACTTTCTGGTAAAATATTACTACTTACAGTTCAACAATAATTTGAGAGTAAGCATCAGATTTTTGGAAGGGGGTCATGGAAGATGGGGTTGTAATTATAAACTCATTATGAAGAGCAAAACAAAACTCTCAAACTGCCTTAATTATACTTTGCTACTTTGTTATGATATTGGACTCGATATTACAACCTCAAATAAATAGCCGGCAGTTAAGAGATGTGGAGAAGAGAATGGCATTTGAAATTAGAGATATCTGGGTTCCAATCCAGGTTCTACTTTTTATTTGGCAATGACTTTGGAAAAGCCACTTTCTGAGTTACTTTCTATCCTTTTGTATGAGGGCTGTTCAGAAAAAATTCCAGCCATAAATGCCTCTATTTTTTATATTACATGGTTGGCTATTTTCCACATAGCCCTTGTATATGTATAAAATGAGAAAAATGAATTAGTAGGTTCTTAATGAGTTGCAGTTGCTACTGTTGTCTAGGTTGTCTTTTGAATAATTAAACATAATCTGCTTCCACTGAGTATTTAAGACAATTTATATGTTCAGAAGAGGAGGGAATTCAAGAAACTGTAGGTTCAATGTGCTAGAGATGGGGCAAAAGTAGGTTCTAAATGCCAGGCGAAAGCTCTTGGACTTTATTTTGTGGGGAGCAGAGAGCAACTGAAGTTTATGAAATAAGGAATTAATATCCTGAGTATATATAGAGAGAACCCCTAAAACTCACCATCAATAAAACGAAACAACCTGATTAAAAAAAAGGCAAAGAACTCCAATAGACATTTTTCCAAAGATGTACAAATGGTCAATAAGCACACGAGAAGACATTCAACATCACTAATCTCTAGGGAAACACAAATAAAAGCTAAATGAGATATATCACCTCACACTCACTAGGATGACTACTACAACAAAACAAAACAAAACAAAACAAAAACATAGAAGATAACAAGTGCTGGTAAAGACATTAAGAAATTAGAGTCCTTGTTGATTGTTGCTAGGCATGTGAAATGGTACAGCTGCTGAGGAAAAAAGAATATGGCAATTCTTCAAAAAATTAAAAATAGAATTACCATATGATATATACTAGCAATTTTCCTTTGGGCATAAACCCAAAGGAACGGAAATCAGGAGACATCTCAAAGAGACATGTGAACACCTATGTTGACAGCAACATTATTTACAATAGAAAAAATGTGGAAGCAACCCAGTGTCCATTAACAAATGAGTGAATAAACAAAAATGTGGTACATACATACAATGGAATATTATTCAGCCTTAAAAAGGAAATTCTAACTACTACAAAATGGGTGAACCTTGAAGATACTGTGCTAAGTGACATAAGCCAGTCACAGAAAGATGAACACTGTATGATTCCACTTAAATGAAGTATAACTATACACCTCAAAAATGGTTATAATTATAAAAGTTATGTTATTTCACCATAGTTTAAAAAGTGAAAATAAATGTTTATTGCTGAGATCTTTCTGAAATAATATTATTCCAGAAAATACTGATATGTAATGTTAGTTTTTCTGTATATTTAGAGTCCAGGTGTTGAAATGATTTAGATTAAAACTAACTCAGACTTAAAAACAAAAGTTTCCGAGGCAAGAATCATACCATCAAGTCTGTTCTGAAAAGTAAATCTGGTACCAATGCAAAGGATGGATTTCAGTATGCAGGAGAAAAGACACTAGAAGAAAAGAATGAGTTAATAAATAATCTTTTCAAGAGCCAAGGAGTGGCCATGAAAGCCCTTAATAAGACAAGTGAGAATAAAATAGAGGTAGACAACTTCTAGAAACACTTGAGAGTTGTAACCAATCAATACAACTTGATTATCAAACAAATATTAGAAGTGAATAAATAGATCCTAAGGTTTTCAACCTCATATAACTGTATAAAAGATCACAGTAACTACCATAAATTTTAGGAAAGCAATAGCATTTTTAGGTTGGCAGGGAAGAAATGAGTTAAGTTTTAGACATGATAAATTTGAGGCTGCCTACAGGGACATCTAAATGGATTTATGCTGAAAGGTGGGCCTGAAGCTCACAGAAGGTAGTATTACACTAAGGAAACAGATCTAAAACCTAATTCATACACTGAATAATTAAAACATAGATTAGAACTGAGAACAAAACGCTAAACACTAAAACACTAAGATTATTTTGGATACTGTATAGTAATTTCAGGTGTTGATTTAAAATTAATGATATTTTTATGAAGTAGATGGCATGATTCATCCTGAAAGCTAAGGAAAGCCACTAAAAAAATTTATAGGGAGGGGAGTTCCCTGATGGTGTAGTGGCTTAAGGCTTCGGCGCTGGCACTGTCAGCGCTGTGGCCTGGGTTCGATTCCCAGCCAGGGAGCTACCCACATACCAAAACACAAAAAGAAAAACAAAAACAATTTATAGGGAAACAGCATGTAAATTTTATGTTAGAAAATTCATTTAGACAAAAATAATAAAATATGGTTTAAGAATACATTACAATAATCCAGGAGAAAAGTGACAAAATCCAAACTAGGGCTGCTGGAAAAAGAAAAAGGTATGATGGATACACATAAGGCAGAATATACAGAATACAAGGTTTGACAATTTAAGTTCATGAACTCATCCTAGAAAAAGTGCTACATAGCTCATTGCTAAGTATCACTAAGGTCACCTTCGAAGTACTCCCCTTGAAAAGCTATGCACCAATGCCAGCCCCAAGCCCACCCTTCAAAGCAAGTTTGGAACTCTTTTTCTGTGGCCATCAGAGCTGTCATAGTATTACCCTTGATGTCCTGAATGTCATCAAAATGTCTTTCAATATTTCCTTTATCTCCAGGTACAGTAAAAAGTCATTGGGGGCCAAAAGAGGTGAGGAGGAAGGGTGTTCCATTACAGTTATTTGTTTACTGGCTAAAACCTCCCTCACAGACAGTGTCGTGTGAGCTGGTGCATTGTCATGATGCAAGAGCCATGAGTTGTTGGCAAAAAGTTCAGGTCATTTTCGTCTAACTTTTTCATGCAGCCTTTTCAGCACTTCCAAATAGTAAATTTGGTTGACTGTCCAGTTGGTACACATTTATAACAAACAATTCCTCTGATACCAAAAAAGGTTAGCAACATTGTTTTAACTCTTGATTTGGATTGACAGAAAATTTCTGGTAGTAGAGAACTGGCTGACTTCCATTGTGCACTTTGCTTCAGGGTTGTATTGGTACACCCATGTTTCACCAATAGTGATAAAAAGGCCCAGAACATCATCTCGCCTCTCCAAAAGGTCTTAGCAAACTTAGACTCTGCTTTTGTTCATCAGTGAGTTCCTTTGGGACTATATTTGCACACACTTTTCTCATGTCAAGATTTTCAGTTAAGACTTCCTGTTTTTCTATCAATATTTACTTCATCTGCTATGCTTTTCAGTCAGTCGACAATTCTGATGAATTTTTACAGTGTTTTCATCAGTTCTGCTCATCACTGGCCACCGTAACCTCTCCTCATCAGTGACACTTTCTCTTCCCTCAGAAAAACATTTAATTGTACACTGCCGTTTTCTTCACAGCAGTAAAGAAAACTTGGACTAATATGTCCCTGATTTCACTTCCACTCTTGCCAAGTTTAATAAGTAATATGTTTGTTCATTGCTCCAATTCAAGATCCAACTTTCTCGCAATGGCACATCCAACCACAATAATGAATGCCACTCAGAAAGACACTGACACACGTCAAGACAAACACAGCTGTGAGACTCAGATATACCAAAGCTATGAAACCTTACCAAGTTGTCTGTACAGTGCTGTCAATATAAATGCATGGTGACAAGTTTGGGAACTCAATTGTCAAACCTCGTAGTATAGAAGGTGGAATACAGTAGATTTGATAGAGACTGGCTATTGAAGTTACTAAGCAGGAAGAGCAAATAATCTCAAGTAAATGATGGTGTCATTTACAGAAAAAGGGAATTAGCCATAGGTGTTCCCAGAATTAAGTTACTTAGAAATAAGAAAGTAAGTTTTCATCCTTACAGTTAAAATTTTTCTCCCCTGTTTTTTTTTTCTTTTTTTTTTTTTTTTGGGTGGGGGGCGGGGGGTAGTTCCCTGGCTGGGAATTGAACCCAGGCCTCAGCGTTGACTGCCGAAGTCTAGCCACTACACCACCAAGGAACCCCTCCCCTCTGACTTTTTAACTATATGCTATTTGATAGGACCTACAATTTGTTACAATATTACCTTATTCTTAACTTTCTTACCTGCTAAATCTTCACCAAGCCAGAATATTCTCCCCCTGGGTGTATGTTTTGTTTCCTTATTTCTTTGAGAACTTTTAAAATATCATCTTCTCAGTGAAGAGCCTGATCACTTCAAGTTGTGTCCCCATTCTCTATTCCCTTTTCACACTTTGTCTCCATAGAATGTATTTCCTTATTTGTATCACTGTCTATACTAGAAGACAAGCTCTATGAGTTGTTTTTGTTTTCTTTTCTTTTCCACTGCTGCATCCCCAATATCCTAGAGCTTGAGAAAATTTAATGCTGAACTTAGAATGAAGTTATTTTCAGAAGTAACTTTCTAAATCCTTAAGGGAAAATAAAAAGCAGTTCAAGTTTATTCTCCAAAAACTAACTCAAAACTTACTAGCAAAAAAAGAAAAAGTGTTGAGGGAAACATTCACATCTGTAACTAGTTCAGACCTCTTATCTCCTCTAAATTTGATGTAATTTAGTAAATGTGCCTGGAGATTTGACAGGGAAAGCTGTGTTGAAGTCAGAAACCACAAACCTCAATTATTTATTTGTTTCTTGTTTCCCACCTAGCATTAATTCATCAATAGTCTGCTGAAGTCTCATAATCTAATGACATATGTTGGGAGTGGGGGACATGAGGAGTGGGAATTTTGATAGCTGTTTTTGGAATGATTTTTTTTTCAGTGGAGATAATATCTATATCTGATAATCAAATGCACTGAATTTCAGTACAATAACTTCTTGTTCCTTTTTAGAACTTTGTTGGTCTCTGACACAAAAGAGGTTAACAGTAGGAGTGGAAAGATAGAATAAGAGGAAAAAATATCTCTGCTTTTAACATATATTACATGAAGACAACATACTTGACAACATTATGATGAAATAAATGAGTTGCAGATTCAAGATCTACTAAACTCATTTTAAAACATAAACACATGAATACATTCTAAAGCTAAACACAAATTATTTCTGATTTTATCCCTCACAGGCTCCTTCATTAATTATGCTCCAAGTTCCAAGGAACAAAAGAAAAAGCCAAGACAACCTTCAGTGGACAAGTGTGTCCACTGATCTGTGTAATATGAAGGAATAGTTTAATAAAGAATAGAATTTATAAAGACACAAAAAATAAGTGAGACATTTATTAATCAAAGAATAAATGATCTTCGAGGCATTAAAAGTTATTTAAGAAGACTCATCATTGTTGAAGACTGACTCCCAACATCAACAGGAAGGATGCTGAAAACAATCCTACATGGAAACTACAGAAGATCGTGGAGGCATCTGACCTGTTCTCAGGAGTGTAATGGAAAATGATAAACAGTCTGGGCCCAAGATGCTGTCACATAATACAGGGAAATTGAGATAATCTAGAAAAGCTCATGTGATGAACTCATAAGATTTAGGGCACAGAAACAAGAGACAACAGAGTTTTTATAATTGCGAAGAGGACTATTAACAACTGGCCTCAATTATGATACCTCTATTCTTCAAGATTATTATAAACTACTCTGGATCATTTCTTTTTTTTTGATTCTCTATTCCCCAAATAAATCCCAAAGTAACAGATGGCCAGATGGGCATAAAGAAGGTTGAGGCAATACAGTACTGGTAGTTAAGAGCCGAAACTTAGAGGCTACAATGTTTATGTCTGAATCCCGGCTATGCCACTTACTAGTGTGTGACTGACTATGAATGAGTTACTTCGCCTGGCCTCTCTGTATTGCAGTTTGTTCAATAATTGTACCTAACTACCTCATAGAGTTGTTACAGGGATTGAATGAGTTTGAAAAAATGCTTATGTAGACACTATATAATAACACTATTTTTGATTTTGAAAAAATGAAGTGCTTACAACAGCCTCTTGAATTGCAAAATTGTTTACAGTGATACAGATGATGATGGTGCACTGTCAAAATTCAACATTTTTAAAAACTCTTCTCAAATTCATACATGAGCCACTATTTTCCAGGTTTTAAAAACTTGAACTTATATAATCCTCCAAAAAATTGAAGGAAATATTTTTATTCCAATTTTATAGAAAAACTAAGAAACTTACTGAACTATGTAACCCAACTAGAAAGTGGTTCAGCCACAAATACAGAAAAGGCTGACTAATCCACTCTGCAAAACTGTTTTGCTGTAAGTTTTTTTTTTTTTTTAAATGTAGTAGTCACTAGAAGTGAAACTCTAGGGGAAATTATTATCAAGTGAAATACAAAAACATTAAAAGTCACTTTATATTTATATATAAACATCACTTAAAATATTATAAATGAAGTAAAAATTTGGTGAAGGAAAAAATATATTAATGATAATAGCAGCTGTCCTTTATGAATTTTCCCATGAGCTAGGTAGGCACTTAGCTAAACATTTAATATGTATGATCTCATTTAATCCTATGACATAATTGCTACCGTTATCTCGTTCTATAGATGAGGAATCAGGTTTTGGAGGTATTAAATAACTTAATAGAAGTCATAAGGCTAGAAGGAGGCAGAGCTGACATTCAATTTCAGATCTATCTGATGCAAAAGCCTATTCCTTTAACTACTATTCATGCTGCTCTAAGGTTATACACATTTTATTGATCTCATGTATTAAAACCCCAAATCTTCAATACAATATATGGAAGAACACTCAAATTAAAAATGAAAACAGTGGTTTTCATTAGTTCTCTAGCCTAACATACACAGTCAATCGCAACAAAATTCATCAACTGTCAGGACTACTACTTGGTTAAGATGCATCCCTTATAGTCTTAGGAATCGAAGGCAAGAAACTCTTTTTTAAAACAACTCTGGAACACAAAAAGTGATTCTCAAAATACTATTCCAAAACACTATAAACATGTAAATCACATTAGTTGCACTAAAACACAAGGCATAGTATTTTTTCACTGTTTCAAGAGATGTTATTTCCCTACCCAGCCTACCTACAGTAGTAGTATAAATTAATCCAGTTAAGTTCAGATAATTCTGATTATTGCTTTTTATTTATAGAAGCATGTCTAAATTGATCAATACAATGGGTTTATAAGTAGTTCAAAATGTACAAGTAAATGATCTTTTAGACACTGATTACAATAGTTCTTCAAAAGGCTCACAAAACTATCACAGAATGAAACAAATAGCTTTGTATTACTCATAAAACTGAATTTAAAAATTTTAAATATATCAACTTCCTATCACAATGCCCATGCCATTTTAACAGTATAACTTACATGTCAAAGAGTTTTTGCAGTAAAGATTTTTATTGAAAAATAAAAAAATTAAATCCCATCATCAAAAGAATTTCTGTACTTTACAAAAGATTTCCAAAACACATAATTAACTCCTCAATTAGTGCTACATTATAAAAAGAAATGGCTATATCATCAAGACAATCTAGACAGTTGCCTAAAATCTATGATAAAGGAATCTGAGCTACATTCTACATGGAGTATATTAGCCTTTCCCAAAGTATATTCTCGAGAATATTAATGTATTAAAGAAAACTTTCATAATGCCATTTAAAATATATTGTGACTTGTTTTAGATTTTTCAAATACATGGATTTTTTATTTTTACCACATTAAACAGAATGTATGGATATCAAAAATTTTGGAAAATTCAAGTAAAAAACGTAAAACACTGCAGTTCTACCATCCGGGAGCAACTGCTACATACAAGGGCTATCAGGAACTACCCCAGTCATAAATGCCTCGATTTACCATATTACATGGCTGGATAATTTCTGGACACCCTCCCACCCCCACCCCACACACAACAGGAACACTGTCGGGAAAGAAATATATAATGCCAAGTGAAGAGACAAGTCACACAAAATTATATACATAATATGACCACAACTTTGTAAAACAAAATAAATAAAAATCTAAAGAAAATCCTTATTGAAAATATAATATAATCAGGTTCTCAATTTTATAAAATTTCCTGACACATATTTCATAGTTACATAGTATCTAAGAATATACCACAGTTGACTTACAAACCAATTCTCTATTACCACACCTTTGTGTGCATCTACTAGAAGTATACAAGAATACATTTTTACTATTTCTCTACTAGTACTAAACAAAAACCCACAATGACATATTTTTTATATGCTAAAATGTGTATGTTTAAAAAAAAAAAACTGTTGTGCCTTGCTTTGGCAATACATATATTAAAAAAAAGGTTGTATTTAATGATTTGAGTTATTAATGTTTAGTCTGAATGACTAATTAAACAAGATTCTCTTGTATTTGTTATAGTTCTTCTTTGCTTTTACCTATTTATCTTAACTCTTTGTATTTCTTAGCAATTTATGACTCCTTTATAAAATAGTAAGCATTGGACCTATATGCTACAAAAATTTCCCCCAGTTTGTTCCTTGCTCTTTTAATGTTCTTTTTATTCCCTGTTAATTTTCAGAAATTTAAATTTTCATAATGAAATCTATTTTCTCTTACATACCTAATAAACTTTGGCCATCTTCCACAATCTAGAAATATGATATTCATTTATATTTTCATACAGCTTTTATGGCTTGATCTTTCCTAAAAGATTTTATCCTTTAAAGTTATTATATGTTCTTTTATTTCAAAAGTTCTTTAAATAAAATGTTCCTTTATTTAAAAAGTAAGGTTAAAAAAAAAGAAAACAACGAAAACTACACAGAACAACATAGTTTAAAGATCAAATGTCCGTGTTCCCTCAAATTGTAACCACTGTTTGGGGTACATTATTTTTTCTATCCCTATACAAAAATATACACAAGAAAAAGTGCCCTTTGCTTACTGACATTTCATCTCTTCCCTACTTATCTGTTAAGTTCTCTATAACTGGAGAATGCCAAATCTGGAGTATATTAATAATTCTGAACATTCAAGAAGGAATATAGTACCTTTATCCAAGATTCTCAGACTTACTTAATTACAGAATTCTTTATTCAAATAATGACAGTTCAAATATCTGGTAATTTTTGAAACACTATTTTGGAAATGCTGGCTTATCTTAATCACCTCAGACAACCCAGAACTGTAATGTTTTTACGAATACAAAGTATGCAAACCAAATATTAAAAGAATGAAAGGCAAACTTACTTGGGATACACTGGTTCATAAAGGTATTTGTCCCCTCTTGTAGATGTAATATGAAAAAACAAGATGTAGCCATTTGCCGTCTGAAAGATAAATTTTATTTATCATAAATTAAAGAGTAAGGCTATGACTATAACCCTAAATTTTACTAATACATAGTCTTACTTTGAAAATATTTCACTTTTGAGAATCTTCTTTTGAAGAGCTATATTCTTATTATACAAATAAAAAATGACTTTAATATAACCCATCTTATTTAATAATCCATGAAAAGAGGGTCTTTTATATTTTGAAAATATTTCAGACACGAAATCAATAGTTCATATTATACTATAGAATTTAATATTCTAAAATAATTATATTATTCAATAACAGATTATTAGTTTGCAAAATATACAGAACTGGAACTCTACAACATTGCAAATAATTTTCCATGTTTTTAAAGTAACAATGTTACAAAATAGTAATAGTACGATGAAATTATTGACTCCACTCTAAATAAAGTTTTTACAACTTCAAAATAAGTTATATATTTCAAAATCTATTAACTGGCCTGACTTACTACAAAATATACCGAGATACAGAAAAAAACCAGCAAACCTTCAATTTCCAAAATTTGAACATCAGCTAGTTTATGTGTCTAAGTTAAGAAAATGTTTTCAAATTATAAATTGTATTAAGACAAGTGCCATTATATGATCATGGTATGTATCTGTGATTGTGAAGCTCAAGCAAACATTTTATATGTACATAAATACAGAAAATACTTTGTTTCTAACCAAACATTTTCAGGCATTAACAGAGTGAAGTGGCAAATATTTTGCCAAAGGTACTTTATACTAATACTGAATTCTTACCATTTTAGAAGCAGGTAGGTTTTTGCCTAAAGTAGAACCAAAGAAAACTAAAAAAAAAAAAAAAAACTATTAAAAGTTTCAAATTTCTTCCTAGTACCGGCTTTCTGTTTTTTTACTTAAAGGAATGCCAGAGAAAACACTTACTTAATTTCTTCAGTAAAAGTAGGTTTTTGTTTTGTTTTGTTTTTTAAGCTACAAACTTTATTATTTCATAATGTATTCTAAAACTAGTTCAAGCTTGTTCCATGGGTCACATGCAGCCCAGGAAGGCTTTGAATGTGGTCCAACACAAATTCGTAAACTTTCTTAAAACATGAGAATTTTTGGTGACTTTTTTTTTCCAGTTCATCAGCTATCAATAGTGTGAGTGTATTTTATGTGTGGCCCAAGACAATTCTTCCTCTTCCATTGTGGCCCAGGGAAGCCCAAAGGTGGAACACCCCTGCTCTAGTTCAACATATTGACATACAAAAGAAAAAAGGCTAAGACTCTTTCAAATATGATTATCATTCTAATTCCTCATGTGCAATTTTATATTCTTCTAATGTGGAGAATATGGGATCAAAAGGAAAATGAATTCAAATCAAACCATATCAAATTTTAAAGACATCTTGACCTGTGTACAGATTAGTAACTATTTAAAATTTGTAAACTCTGTTACCTTATATAAGACAGAAAGTTAAAAATAGTATATTCTAGTACTTAGATGAATAACATACAAACGCTGGCAGGAATATCAGTCAATTAAGGTCAAAAGTTTAACATTTCAGATAAATCAAATGCTAATAATATACTTAGAATTTTAGCAACTTTTTAAGACCATAAGGCCAGGAAAAAAAGTATCGTTTTACACCAGGATTTAAAAGTTTTATATACACATTATACTAGATGAAATTACAAATGGCTTGATTTACTACTTTGATACTCTGTATCAATCATTTTTACCAAGAATCTATGGCTTTGCATGTATATCAAATGCTATATACTTTTAGATCCCAATGACATTTATCGTTGCTATTTTCATAAACAATCCTGCCTTAGAACAATCTTAAAAGTTTTCTTAAATAATCATCCTTAAAAAGTATCTCTTAACTATATCACATTTGTTATTATGCAATGTTATGATGGCCCTTTTCTTCCTACCCCAAAACACAGCAAATAAGAATATAACTATTGATTAATCTGTAGGCAATAGTCCTAATACTTCTAGTACACATTCACAACTAATTTTTTCTAAGTAAATGAAAAAACAAAGAGTTCTATTTCTGGTTATCATCCCATTATCTTTAATTATTATTTTTCTTTCTCCAAGGCATACTACTAATGTGGCTTTAATCACAGAGGCCCAACAATTTCTGTAGGCAACTTAAATGGCAAATCTTCATGTCCTTTTCTTTGGTATATCCATGAATTAGGGTCATAAATACATATGAATAAAGGCTATAAAGAGGATAAAAAAAGGAAATCACTACTTAAGTAGAAAATGGAACAGGCAGACTTGTCTTAATAATGTGACTTAGAAGAAAAAATTAAAAAGTATTTTAAAAGGACATTCATTTGGAAAGTTTTACTACCCATAATTAAATATATTTTAAAAATTATTTTATGATTGATGTATGACATATATGCTAGAAATAGTAATTTTCTGTTTAAAAAAATAATTTAAGTCCAATTGTGTCATGAGGCAAATATAACTAACACTTAACTTGGAGGCGGCAAGCCCAATACCTACTTCTACCATCATCCAATGCCTGTATGTACATGAATTCACCAGATACTTTTTTAACTATAAAGAATAGAACAGATTTATCAATCAGGCTCCAATGACCCAAATGATGCATCACAAAGATTTCTACAATAATTTACCAGATAAGGACTTGATTTAGAGATGTATCTTCTATTCCAACATACTGCCATGTCAAACTTCAAATAAGGCTGAAATAACAGACTAATACTTTTTAGTTTTTACACTGGTTTGTAAATGTGGTTTCTGTTTTCAGCTTTATTTCTTTATTATACATACATAATTTTCTGTTCAAATACAGAAAATTAATCACCCCAAATCATATCACTAAGACAGTGGTTTCCAACATTCTTCCACTTGTGTATGTATCCCTTGTTTTTAAAACAGCTATTTTTAAATACTGACACTTTTGTTCAGTGTCTATCTTAATGTAAAACAGTGGAAATGAGGTAATAAGTTAGGAAAGAAAAATTACTACACTAAAAGTACAAGCCACAGATTTAATGTTACAATATTCATAACAGTTAAATATTGATAACAATGATCAAGTATTTAACAAACTTTTAATTTATTAATATTTATTTGTGTTATCTGAAAAGTTTGTAATAACTGTTAAATAGATCACTAGGCAATTCAAATGCTGTCAGTGAGATCACTGAGCTTGCTTGGATGAACTTAGTTTCTTGAAATCAGGCTCAAAAGATGCAAGATACAGTTTTAAATCAGTACTTACATTAAGCTTGTTGCAGTACTTATTTTTTATGAAGGTGTAAGAAGAAAAAGCTCTCTCCACTAGTTCAGTATTAGTAAATGGCAAGAAGTATTTGCTGTTAGTATTCCTCACTGACATCTACCCAGAAGGTAGTAACACGCTTTCTTTTAAAAATCAGAATTTAAAGAAGAACTGGTCGAAAGTTCAATTAACTGCTCTTTTTCATTGACTGATAGTTTAGCTTCTTTAAAAAATTCTTCATTGAAAGGACCTGCAATCCAGTTGTTTTCTTTTCCACGTTGAGGGAGGTACTTACGAAAGGACACTTTAAGACCTTACAAGTGACTTACAATATTAATATTCTCTCACATTTTGGGATAGGGGCAAGTCATTCTCAGATAAGAAGTTGTGCAGTTTCAAAAATTTCAGACTGACCTCTTTCAATACACGCTCTCTGAAAGTCCAGTTTTTAAAATCATAGAGAATGCAGACAAAAATGCACATTTCTGTAAACAACTGATCTATGACAAAGATGCAAAAGAAATGCAGTGTAGAAGGGGTAACCTTTTCAACTAATTGTGCTGGAACAACTGGATAGCAATATGCAGAAAATGAACCTGGATCTAATCTTGCCCGTACATAAAAATTAACCTGAAATATAACACAGACCTAAATATAAAACCTAAACCATAAAACTTCTAGCAAAAAAAAAAAAAATCACAGGAAGATATGAACCATAAAAGAACAAAGTGATAAACTAGACTTCATCAAAATTAAGTACTTCATTCCAAAAACAAGTGTTAAGAGAATGGAAAGACCTGTCACACATATGAGGAGAAATTCTTTGTAAAGCATATATGTAATAAAGGAATTATATTCAAAATCTATCAAGAACTCCAGAAACCCAATAAGAAAGTAAAGAACTCAATAAATAAAATGGGCAAATGATTTCAACACTTCATCAAACAAGACACACACAGCAAATAAACAAATGAAGGATGTTCAATATTCAACATTAGTCATTAGAGAAATGCAAATTAAAACTATAATGAGATACCTCTACACAGCTGTTACAATGGCTAAAATTAAAAAGACATTAATATACCATATGTTGGCAAAGAGGAATCAGAACTCTCATACACTGCTTGTAGGAATGTAAAATAGCACAGACACTTTGAAAAAGTTTGGCATTTTCTTAAAAAGTTAAACATGCATCTAACCTTATGATCTAGCTGTTACAATCTTGGGTATTTACCCAAAAGAAAAGAACTTACATGTCCATATAAGGATTTGTACATAAATGTTCACAGTTTTGGAATAGCCAAAAACTAGAAACAACTCAAATGCCCTTAACAGATTAAAAGATAAATCACTTGCAAAATGGTATACTACTCAGAATGATTCATAATATGCATGAAATTCAAAATAATTATGCTGAGTCAAAAAAACCAGAAATAAGAGTGCATACTGTATGTATGATTTCACTTACATTAAAATTCTAGAAAAGTGCAACCTCTGTAGTAGAGAAAAAGCAAATCAGTGGTTGGTTTTGGAGGGAGATAGATCATAACAGGAGGGAGAAATTACAAAAGAGTTACAAGGAAACTTATGGGAATGATGTATCTGTTCACTACCTTGATTTTCACAGAGATTTCAAAGATTACCAAATATTAGGTTGGTGCAAAAGTAATTGCTGTTTTAGACCGTGAATTTTAAATAATTATAACCAGGCTCAAACACATTTTTATTTAGCAAAACAGAAACCATGACAATCAGCACATTTTGCCAATGAGAAATAAGTTTATTTATGTAGTGCAAAAATCTGTGCTTCAGGATTTGATGAACTTTGAAAACATTTTTTGCATCCTGCTGGTTATGGAAGTGCTTTCCATGCAAAAAGCTTTTGGGATGCTTGAAGAAGTAGGCACTCAACGAGAAGTCAGGTGAATATGGGGGATGAGTCAAAACTTCGTCGCCCAATTCCCTCAACTTTTGAAGTGTTGATTGTGCAACGTGCAATTGGGTGTTGTTGTGGAGAAGAAATGGGCCCTTTCTGTGGACCAATGCCGGCTGCAGGTGTTGCATTTTTGGTACATCTCATTGATTTGCTGAGCATACTTCTCAGATGTAATGGTTTCGCACCAAATCACTTTTTTTGGTGCAAGTTTGGCCTTGGGAAGCGCTTTAGAGCTTCTTCTCGGTTCAACCACGGAGCTGGTTGTATATATAAACTTCCAGCTTGTTATATAAAATCCATTTTTCATCTCATGTCACAATCTGAGAAACAGTTTGTTGTTTTTGCACAGAATAAGAGAAGATGACATTTCAAAATGACAATATTTTTTTTTTCTGGTCAGCTCATGAGGCACCCACTTACCAAGTTTATTCACCTTTCCAATTTGCTTCAAAAGACGATCAACTGTAGAATGGTCGACGACGAGTTCTTCGGCAACTTTGATGATTGCTCTCAACTGGTCATTGTCAACTTCTGATGGCCAGCCACTACACTCCTCATCTTTAAGGTTCTCAAGTCCTTTGCAAAACTTCTTGAACCACCACTGCACTGTACGTTAGCAATTCCAGGGCCAAATGCGTTATTGATGTTGCAAGTTGTCCCCTCTGCTTTACGACCCATTTTGAACTTAAGTAAGAAAATTGCTCAAATCATTTCCACACTCTAAAATAAATATAAACAGCAAGTAATAAGTCATTAGCAAAAAAATAAAGCACATTAAAATGATGTATAACATAATCACATTTAAGAATGTATTCCAATATCAAACAGCAAACTACAACAATGCAAAAGCCACAATTACATTTGCACCGACCTAATAGTACACTTCAAATATTTACTGTTTATTGTATATTAATTATACTTCAATAAAGCTATTTAGAAAAAAGAAATGAAACTGAAAGTTGAACTTACAAAGGAAATTTTTGCTTTCCTGAAAGGCTACCATCACACACACACACACACACACACACACACACACACACACACAAAGCCTCATCTAGCCTACTTGATAATAAGGAGTCAAAAAGAAAACCAAAATGGACAGCTCCAGCCAACCTACCAAATATGTGACTAAGAGCATCTTGGACTATCAAGCACCAGTGGAGCTGCGGAATAACAGGAGCAACATTAGTGACTGTAGGTGAGAACAGGAGAAAAACAGCTTGACCAACCCAGAGTATATAATAGAATGAGAATATACAAATGGTGGGTTTTTTTTTTTTTAAGCCACTAAGATTTGAAGATAATGATTGAATAAATAATAAATATGAAAAACAGCAATCCTAATGAGTGTAATTTAAGGAAAAGTTAAAGATGCCAAGGAATGGGGACAGGAGCAAAATTTAGAGATCCAAAAGAATCATATAATAATGACTTCTAAAACAGTTAGGTCACACCATGATGAAAGGAAAAAATGAGATGAATGGGTACTACGTACAGTACTGCATTGCTCTGCAACTTGCTATAGCCCCCTCTATTAGAATACTCTGCTTTCAGCTGTTATTTGGTGACTCAATACATTTATATGTTAGGAGGAAAAAAATACCACAATGAAACGACAGGAATTAAAGTGACACCTTTCCCTTATTCCCAAACAAATTACATTTTAATGCAAGTTACAAGAACTCAGGTTGTGACAGAACAGACCATATTTTCATTTAGCTGGGTGTCAAAAGGATTATTAGAGGGTAGCAGTGAGAAACAGAGGTGGAATGGCAGGTTAGTACCAGATCACAGAAGGCCATGAATACTAGGCTAAGCAGTTTGGAACACATTTTATATGCAATAGGAAGCCAATGAAAGGTTTGAAAATAAGAATAATATAAGAGGTATGATTTACTTATGTATAATTAAATGCCTTTCAAGTGGAGAAAAAAATAGCTGAAAGCTTTGTGTTCTAGGCAAACTAGACAAAACACATAAAGGCCTGTACCAAGGTAATGGCAATGAGAAGAGGAGAGTTGTTAAGCAGAGACAGTACTTAGCATGCAGAATCAAAGGACTCCAGAGTTTTTTTTCCTATTATAAGCAAGGTTACAATAAAAATACTTACAGATATGCCTAAATCCAATGACAGTCTTAGAAAAGAGACTACTTAAAATTCATTTTAATGTTTCTTGTGCTTGGATATCTATTGTCTAAAATTTAGAAGAACTTTAGGGATAATTATGGCCTGGCAGTATGTCTACAAAAACGGTATTTTACTTCTGATATTCAGAGAAGACATTATCCCAAACATTACGAATCATTTCTTAAAATGGTAAAGGATCTTCTTTCCTACACTCCATTAAAATACAGTGTCAATGAGATTTCTTTTTAAGGTACAAGTTGATAAGGAGGTGACTGTGGTTCTGTTAGTGATACAGAAATAGAATTTTGGCTATAAGTGACATATCAGAGCATACAATGAGGATACTTGGGTGGGGGAGGTCACACATTAAGAAAATTACATGAGGACAGCTGCTTTGGCTTTGACTTAATAATTTTCAGAAGGAGTTATGCTGTATTGCTCTACAGGTCATATAATTGTATGTTTTTGCCTACACATTCATTCTATTAATCAGTTTTTGTAAAAGCAAGTTTTGAAGCATCTCTAGATTCAGCTTTATTCCACAATAGCTAGTAGGATTAAACAACCATGGTAATAGTGAAAAGCAGTAAAGTAGAATTATTAAGGCTTTAAAACTCTGGAACCAGGTTTCATGAAACAGAAGTCTATTATTAGCCATGTGATCTTAGATACATAGTACCTATAAGTAAGACTGGGCAAGATACTTAACCACTCTACCTCTGCTCAACTGTATGACCAGAATAAGAAAATTCCCTACATTTAGACTAGTGTTATGATGAATAAATTGATTTATTAACTTATAAAGCACTTACAACAGTGCCTAGAACACAATGCACTTCAAAATTTACTGCCATAACTGAATCCTCAAGCAGTTAATTCATAATCAATATGTCATGTAAGAGGCTAAAAAAATGTACACTAAAATTAAAGAAAAGGACCATCAAATTAGTAAAGTTTCAGAATCCAATTACACTTTGGTTACCAAGAAAGTACACTTATCTAGTACCTACTCCATAATATAAAATTCCTTAATGTTATTCTAAAGTCACTTTGACAGATGATCTTTCAGTAAATGGTTATTTGAAAAGAAGAGTGACTGATTTATTGAACAGGTAATATAAAAATTATCGTGATTTTCTAAATTATTATTATATGACTAATGATTCTCCATCTGTATTAGTCTGTATTATAAGAAATGACACAAAAAATAACCTCTTTTGCAGGCAGAGGCAAACAAAAAGTTGAACAAACAGGTATAAATGGTTTATTTTATGTTAGCTTCTAGATTCTGGTAAGATGGAAAAACTGAGCCCACATTCCAAACTTTCTCCTTCTCAGAATACAACATTTACCAAAACATGTCCTGATGAGCCTGAAGGATGCCATCAAGAGTCATCAGGATCTCCTGAGTTGTCTTGGGAGAATACTTGTTGAGGGACTAGTCAGAGGGAAAGTTTTGCTTTGCCACTCCCTAAGGCTCTAGGCCAAGACCTAGGATTTCACAGTTTCCTAAGAAAGTTAAAAAGCAGAAGTTCATGGCTCCCCTCAGAAAAAGTCTGAATGTGAGAAGTAGACATTGTTTACTGAGAAGTAGACATTGACAGGGCTGTATACATGATCATGATGACTTCAGCAGGCCTAGAGTAGAGGTTGGATTGGTTAACTGAATTGCTCCCAGACCTGATGGTCTGGAGTAGCCTTCAGTTTAAGGTCATTGTACTTGGAGGAAACGCCTGACATCAAAGGAGACTCATCCAAAGCTTCAACAGAGGACAAGAATTTGTAAGGTGTCTGCCTCTGCAAATTGCCATTTTAGCTAACATTTGCTGGTTTGCATTGCCAGAGAGACCCACATGAAAGCCTGACCTCTAAGGGTGGCTAACAAAACACCAAAAAGAAAAATACCACATGAAAGCTTAGTAATTTTATAATAAAAGACTAAACTAAACAGCTAAATTATATGGATCCTACTAATAAAGCCACATAGATGAGAGAAGAGTGCAAGTAAATGAAGGAAAAAATATTTAGGGCTTTCAGGAGATCTTATTAAATTATAGGACTTTTCAGAGCTAAGTATTTCCTAACAGAACAATTCAACAGATGAACTGATGAAGAATTTGTTATGGGAGGTGAACCTTTTATTCCAGATTAAATGGAAATGATCTCATGGTGCAGAACATATGGAAATAAAATCATTAGTGAAAAATAAGAGATTTGGAGGACAAAGTCAGGAGGTTTGGAAATGAGAAAACAAAAAAAGACTAAATCTGATTCCATTCTTCTATTAATATTATTTAGAAAATAACAACAAAATTCCCTAGCTACATAAACACTTGAGTCTTCAAAATGAAAGGGCTGACATTTGGGTTTAAATGGCAGAGGGGGTTAAGGGGGCAGAGAAAGTCAGCTTAATAAAAAAAATACATTTGTAGAGATAATAAGCAGAAATGAATTTCAATCATAAAGAGAATCCTTCAGAGAAAAGATCAGGTTGTCAGCAAAGGAAATAGAATCTGATTAGCACTATTAGCAGTCTTCTCATTATCAACACTTAGAAACCAGAGGGCATTAGAACAGTAGTATCTCATGGCTGGAAAAAAAAAATCTCAATCTAAGAATCCTATACCTAGACAGGATATCCTTTACCATCGTTAAAGAATAGTATGTTCAGATATGACTTATTTCATTTAATATGTGAATGACTACCATGTGTAAAAATGCTCTTCACATTGGAGCTACAGTTAAGAAAAATGATTTGGAATTAGTTTGAAAAATGGACAAATACAGGCTACTTGCAGAAGACTTGAAAAGGGCCAAAACACAGAAGATGCCAAACCTCACCAGCAATGACACAAATGGAAATTAAAAAGACAAAATGATTTTTCATCAATATAATGCAGACACAAATTCAAGGAAACAGGAATCTTAAGAACGCTTAGGAGTAACTCTGGAACTGATACAATTTTAGTAAAAAATAAATTAGCAATATTTATTAAGGAGAATATACACATACATGTTGACTCAGCAATTCTACACAGGGTAAAGTACCCTAAAGAAATAAATGCATCAATACAAAGGATAGATGTATAATAATGTTTACTGTTAACACTGTTTGTAGTTGCCAAAGGTCCATCAAGAAAAAAGTAAGAAACTTCTATACCATGGAATGCTATACAAATACTAAATTTAATAAGTTAGAAGTATATATATTAATCTGGAAGAACAGTCATACTAAGGGGAAAAAACAAAACTGCAGAATAATGTGTAAATTAAGATCCCAATTTTGTATGAATATTCCTGACTCTATAACATATAGCAATTTAAAAATACACTCATCTCTAAGTCAGAATTCCATGCAGATATTCACAATCAAATCACAGAAAAATGCTGATGTGAAAGAATGTCTATGATATAACATCAAAAAAGCAGATTACAAAACTTTATAGTAGCTTTCTAGAAGACAAAAGATTGTTTTAGGTAATTCTCTACTTATGAAACTCGCAGATCTATCGAATCTGCTCCCCATCAAGAAGTGACATTAGTCTACAGCCATAGCACCCTGAACACGCCCGATCTCGTCTGATCTCGGAAGAAGTGACATTAGCAGTAACTTATAGTAACATCAGTTTGGATTTAAGAACAAATAAACTTCAACAGCCTTTCAAAATCCATGTGCTATTATTAATAGCACCTACAAATATCCATGAAAAATATGTAAGGACAGAATGAAATAACTCACAAGCTGGACTTTGTTAAAATAAAAACTTCTGCTCTGCGAAAAAATCTGTTGAAAGAATCAAAAGACAAGCCACAGACAGGGAGGAAATACTTGCAAAAGACATATCTGATAAACTGTTATCCTAATAAACAAAGAATCTTAAAATTCAACAATAAAAAAACAACCCAATTAAAAAATGGGCCAAAGCCTCTAACAGATACTTTATTCAAGATACATGAATGGCAAATAAACCTATGGAAAGATGCTCCACAACTTATGTCATCAGGAAAATGCAAATTAAAACAACAGGATACCACCACATACCTATTAGAATGGCCAAAATACAAACACTGACAATATTAAATGTTAACAAAGATATGGAACATGAATTCATGTACCATGAAGACAAAATGGTACAGCCATTTTGGAAGTGTTTGACAGTTTCTTTCAAAATTAAACATATTCTTATCATATAATCAAGAAATCATGCTTATTAGTATTTGTCCAAAGGAGTTGAAAACTTATGTCCACACAAAAACCTACACATGGGATGTTTATAGAGACTTTATTCATAATTGCCAAAACTTAGAAGCAACCAAGATGTTCAGTAGGTGAATAGATCAATAAACTGTGGTACATGCAGACAATAGAATATTATTCAGTGCAAAAAGAAATGAGCTATCGAGCTATGAAAATACATGGAAGAAACTTAAATGCTCTTACTAAGTGAAAGAATCCAGTCTGCAATACTGTATTAATTCCAATTATATGACATTCTGGAAAAGGCAAAACTACTGTATTTTTCCATGTATAAGACAATACTTTTTTAAAAAACTGTTAGACCAAAAATTGTGGGTCATCTTATACAAGGGAGTAACTGATTCAGAGGGTTTCTTACTGTTGGTTTAGAAGAGTAGGGGTTGTGCTATACATGGAGGCGTCTTATACATGGAAAAATACAGTATAAAGACAATAAAAAAGATCAGTGGCTGCCAGGGATTATGGGAGAGGAAGAGATAAATAGACGGAGCACTGTGAAACTACTCTGTACATATTATAATGGTGGATCCATGTCATTATAAATTTGTCCACAGTACGTGCAACACTAAGAGCAATATACCAACACCATAAAGTAAATGGTGGACTCCAGGAAATAAAGATGTATAGATGTAGGTTCATCATGTACCACTCTGGTAGGCAATGGTGATAATGGGGGAAGCTATGCATGTGTTGGGGAAGGGGTATAAGGGTAATCTTTATACCTTCTCCTCAATTTTGCTATAAACATAAAACTGTTCTAAAAAATTCATAAAGTCCATTTATGAGCTTATATGTATATTAAAATTCATAACTGCTAAAACATTACCTCGTGTTTTAAATTATACAACCAGAGGCTGAATTAACTTACATCATTTGAATCCAGTCAGCATTTACTCAGTGTTATTTAATACAAGTTAGGCCACAATAGCTAAAATTATATTCATTATGACATTTCTACAAAATTCTAGAAAAAGACTATAAGCAATAAATAGGTGAAATAAAAATTAGATTTTTCAATAGCCAAAAACAGTAAATTATTTTTATCTCCTGTCATATACGCATTTTATCTCAACTTGAGGCATAATTTCTTTGTTTTCTTAATATTCAGTAGAGTGCAAAAAATTAATATATTAATGTGAAATTACTTCTGCTCTAAATAGAGAGCTAGTAAACTGTTTCCCATTACTGGGATTGTAGGGGCTGTCTCTAGTTATCTGGTACCTGGCTCTGAGGTGAGTAGGAAAGGGAAACAGCGGCCTAGAGTATAAGAGCTCCATATACGAGGTGGTTTGGGGTTCAGGCTATGGATTGGTTGTTTGCATATGAAAAGTACACCAGCAGATAGCACTTTACTATCTCTAGAAACTGACCAGCCCTGGGGAAGACAGTCTCTCTAGGGTCAGCAAGTCCCCAAGTTGTCAAAGCATCAGAAAAGCACACAGAAAAATAAAAAGGAATGAATAATTTAATACAGAGAGAAAACTAATTTCCATAAATTTTTATAAAACTCTAAATATAATAATAATAATTGAGTACCATTTTTCTTTGTACTATACATCCACCGAAGAGAATAAAATTCTTTTAAATGATAACATTTTTGTTTAATTGGGATTTAAAGTTAGTATTCTCTATGATCAAAATTGATTACAAAGTCTCCCCTATTAATGCTAGTCTGTAATGAGATTTTACATACTTCACAACTGGAAATGCCTTTTCACACAAGTATTGCCAAATACTGCTATTAATCCATGAACATAAAATTTTAATTGACTATATGCAATACTTGGTAGGCAATTATAGAAATCCCCTAGATTCTTCTCTGGTATTTGCCTTTTAATTTGGCTTTCATTATAGATTAATTACTTCCAACTGAAGATTAAGTGGAATGTTCCTCACTTGTACAATTAAATTGATCTTGAATATGAAAACTTTCTTTGCAATAGCATCAAGGTATGAAAAATGGTATGGTTTAACCTCAGAAAATGTATCTACTGTTAATCTTTGTTGAAAATAGGGATCTTACATCTTTTGTCTTAACTTTTGATAGCAGTGCAAGTATAAAAAGCAGCCTTGCATTACTTATGATTCAAACAACATGAAGTGTCATCAAAATGACTTTGCTATGTAAGCACTGTTTTGCTTTGTGGTTTTAGAATGAATTCATTAGACAACATTACCAAGCATGCAGCAAAAGCTACCTTCCAAAGTCATTCAGTGGTTGAGGGTGGTTCTTCAAGTTCAAAAACTTTCTATCTCATCTTTGAGCTCAAAAAATTCATAATAAACCTTTACCACTGACTGCTAAGCCATCAAATATCTGTGGGTTTTGGCAAGTCAGGATATTCAGCTTCTCTTTCTGACAAAAACTTACAAGTAATGTTAGGCTTTAAAATGCTTACATGTGCACAAGCTTTGTAAATTTGTCCAACTAAATAAGCTTTTTCCTGTTCCACACATTTTTACTATCATCAGTTAAGACAAACCTTAGCAGATTCTACTTCAAGTTGTACCAAATTAGTGTTTTCTCAACTTCTTTAAAAATCTTTACACCTGAAGTTGTTCCATACATTCATTATTCATACAAAGTAATTCTCAATCATTTCCTACTCTGCACTGACTATTCAAATAAAAAACTAAGCAGTATTGAATGGAACACTTGTCAATTCATCAAGAACCAAGCATACTTACTTTGGCTGCACCTACATCTTCATTTATTATTTTTGTGAAGAAATTCTAGTATGATGACGTATTCCGTTTTAAATTTTCTAGTTTTTCCAACTACTAATTTCAGTGAGTTGGGAATAGAGATGAGTACTTAACTAAGTAATAAGTTGAATAATGTCAGGTTGTATCATATTCTTTTGGCTTTGCTGCAGTGTCACTGCATAATAAACACACTATTTTGCCATCAATAGTACAATAATTCATACTCCAGTGTGCTTTAAAAGCATGATATGCAAAGTCTATGATGTTTTTCTTTTGTTCTTTTTACATAAGGGTATGCACTAGTAATAAAAAAAATATATAAAATATCATGGTATGGAAATATGGCACTTGAAACACTGAATTTATAAACGTTACTATAATTTATAGTGTAATGAGCAGGAGAACAAAGAGTTGAAGTGATATTGAACTTGAGCTGGAAGAGGCGAGACCAGCCCCAAAATAGAGGGCCATGATTCAAAGGAACAAGAGCAGTTGAGAAAACTATTAATTGGTGGTCTGAGCTTTGAAATTACAGATGATAGTTTAAGAGAACATTTTGAGAAATGCAACACACTCACAGAGTGTGTGGTGATGAGAGACCCCTAAACAAAATGTTCCAGGGGCTTTGGTTTAGTGACATACTTGTGTTGAAGAGGTACATGCAGGCAGCAATGTGTGCTTGACCACATGAAGTTGATGGGTAGATAGTGAAACTAGAGAGGATTCTGTAATGCCTGGTGCCCATCTGACACTGAAGAAAATTTTTGTTTGTGGTATTAAAGAAAACACAGAAGACTATAGTTTGAGGGACTATGTTGAAAAGCAAGGCAAGATTGAAACCACAGAAGTTATGGAAGACAGGCAGAGTGGAAAAAGAGAGGAGTTGCTTTTGTAACTTTTGATGATCATGATACAGTTGATAAAACTGTTGTTTAGAAATACCACATTATTAATAAGCATAACTGTGAAGTGAAAAAGGTCCTTTCTAAATAATAAATGCAGCCTGCTGGATCACAAAGAGGTCATGGAGGTGGCTGCCAACTTTATGAATTGAGAAGGAAACTCTGGACGTGGGGGAAACTTCGGTAAAATAGAAGAGAAGGCTATCGTGGTGGAGATGGCAGCAGAGGTGGTTATATAGGAAGTGATGGTGGCAACTACAGAGATGATCTTGGTTATAGTAGTAGGAGGTTGTGGTGGTGGTGGTGGGAGGATCAGGATATGGAAACTAAGGTGGTAGAGGATATGACGGTTACAACAAAGGGAAAATTTTGGTAGTAGTTGTAACTGTAACGATTTTGGAAATTGTATCAGTGGACAACAATAATCCAATTATGCACCCATGAAGGAGGGTAGTTTTGGTGGAAGAACCTTGGGCAGTCCCTATGGTGGTGGTTATAGATCTAGTGGTAAAACTGGTAGATATAGTATCAGAAGGTTCTAAAAACTCAGCAGAAAAGAGCCATAGTTCTTAACAGGGGAGAGAGAGAGGAATTGTCAGGAAAGCTGCAGCTTACTTTGAGACAGTTGTCCCAAATGCATTAGAAGTACTATAAAAATCTGCCACAGAAGGAATGATGATCCACTGTCAAAAAAGTTACTGCACCTTTAACAGGAAACTCTTTTGTTAAATTTACTGGGGTGTCATTTACACAGGTTCCAGGTGTACAATTCTACAGTACATTGTTTATGTGTTGTATTAGGTCTCCATCACTCAGAGTCAGTTCTCTTTCCATCACTATATATTTGTGTCCCTGTCCCTTCTTCCCTTCCCCCTCCCCACAACCCTCAGGTAACTACTAAATTATTGACTGTGTCCATGAGTTTTGTTACTTTGTTGATTTCAATTTTATGTTCTACATGAGTGGAATCAAGTAGTTCTTGATTTTTTTCTGTCTGGCTCATTTCACTTAGCATGATGATCTAAAGATCCCTCCATATTGTCATAAATGGCCCTACTTCATCTTTTCTTAAAGCTGATTAGTATTACAGGAAACCATTCTTGCTCAGGACTGTCACAGTCAGTTTGCAAGTAGTGCAGCTATTAATGAATGCAATGTAGTGTCAATTTGATGTACATTCCTGAGGTCTTTCATCTGTTGTAGCTTTGTCTTTTTCATTTCATTATATCAGGTATATTACCCAGGAAATTGTGGTAGTGGTACCAGGAATAAGAAATGAAAGGAATTTTTTAACTTTTCAAAAAACAAACAAAAAAAGAGTTCAAGTGCCACATATGATCACTGATAGGACTACTCAAGTCAGCAGTTACAGCTTGAAAGCAGCAACAGACAATATGGACATAAATTAGCATTTTCATGCTCCAAAAAAAAATTTGTGGACAATGATATTTAAATTTCACGCAATTTTCAAGTGTCAAAAAGTATTATTCCGCTTTGACTTTTTCAATCACTTAAGTACGTAAAACTATTCTTAGTTCATGGTCCATACACAAACAGGCGGCAGGGTATGTAACTGGCAGTCTGTAAGACTCCTGCTTGTGGGAAGTGAGAAACTATTCAATATTTTTGATCATGTGGAGCATTTTCAGATGATTAACCCAGTCAACATTACAGGCTAGAGTAGAAAAGGACAGAAAACAAAGAGATAAATTATTGTAGTAGTTAAGAGTACAATAAATGGGATCTAAGTACTTAACTTCAAATCCTTTCTCTTCAATATACACTATCTGTGTAACTTTGCATAAACTTAATTTATTAGAGCTTCAATTACCATCTGCTCTGAAGAATAACAGTATCTACTTCAAAGATATTGCTTTAAAAATTAAATGATCCACATAAACTGGCTATAAAACTACTTATGTAGGAGGTACTAAATAAATATTAACCATTTATATTATTGATAATTCAAATCAGGTGATGACAGTTCAAGAGATGACAAGAACAAAACATATTGAAAAAGTAAAAGTAACCAGGTCTAAGCACATTAATGAGATAGAGAAGAAATACAAAAAAAAAGATCCAAATGCAGGTGAGAATTTTGTATGACATAAACATAAAAAGTTTATCATTTTTGTGAGAAATTCTTGGGAATGGAGGAAAAGACTTAAAATACAAATTTGGGAGGACCATATAAATATAGGGGAAAGGTTTAAAAATCGAGATTAAATAGAATTCAAAGACAAAACAGGAAAGTGAGAAGAATAAAAAGAAAAGGATATAGGCGCTAAATTCAGAAATGGGAGGAAGATTCAAGGAAAACATAGTTGGAATAACCTGAATAGAAGATTTGGTATAGCAATTCCTATCACTAAAGATAAGTGCTAATGAGTGTGAAAGACTGAAAGGAAGTCATCCAAGAGAATGAAGTTTAAATGCAATTAAAATTGAAAAATGTACTTACTGACACAGCTATCATCGTACTATCTGGCCTCCATTCAGCTTGCTTGTAGGATCCAAACTGAGATGATGATTTTGTAGGTTCCTTGTAGGTTACGATTAACACAGAAGGCTGGAAAAAACAGTTGTTTTATTAACATCTCATAAGAATATATACAAATTTAAGGTAACATCATGGAGTATTCTGAAAGTACTTTAATAATTCTAAAAGTGTAATAAAAGATAATTTAATATTAAATCATCAGGTTTAATTAGTCCAAGCAAATCAACTAACTAAAAAGGACCAAAAAGAAAGATAGCCTGAATAGGCCTATATCTATTAAAGAAACTGAATCAATAATTAATAACCACCAAAAAAACAGAAAGTGGCCCAGATGGGATCACTGGTGAACAATTAAGGAAGAAATTATACAAATTCTCTACAATATTTTCCAGAAGACAAAAGTAGAGAGAATACTTCATAACTCTGAGGCCAGCATCATCCACATACTAAAACCAGACAAAGACATTACAAGAAAATAAAATAGTCCAATCTCTTATGAACACAGGTGCAAAAAGTCTCAACAAAATATTAGTAAATCTAATCCAACAATGTATAAAAAAAGAATTATATAAGACAACCAAGTGGCATTTATTCTAGGTAAGGAAGGCTGGATCAACTTTCAAATATCAATTAATGTAATCTATTACATCAATGGACTAACTGGGAAAAATCATATATCCTATCAATAGATGCAGAAAAACACTCATTAATATGACAAAATCCAACATCCATTCATAATATTAGGTTGGTACAAAAGTAATTATGGTTTTTCCACTGCTGAAATTTGCTGTTTAATACTGGAATACATTCTTAAATAAATGTGGTAAGTTATACATCATTTTAATGCACATTTCTTGCTTTTTTATTTTAGACGATGGAAATGATGTTAGACAAAAAGCAAATTCAAGTGATTTTCTTACTCAAGTTCAAAATAGGTCATAACGCAGCAACAATGCATTTGGCCCAGGAACTACAGTGCAGTGGTGGTTGAAGAAGTTTTGCAAAGGACTTGAGAACCTTGAAGATGAGGAGTATAGCAGCTACCTATCAGAAGTTGACAACAATCAATTGAAAGTAATCACTGAAACTAATTCCCTTACAAATACAAGAGGAGTTGCCGAAGAAGTCAGAGTCGACCATACTACGATCCTTTAGCATTTGAAGCAAATTGGAAAGGTGGAAAAGCTTGATAAGTGGGTACCTCATGAGATGACCGGAAATTTAAAAAAACTGTCACTTTGAAGTGTTGTCTTCTCTTATTCTACACAACAATGAACCATTTCCTGATTAGTCTCCAATGTGCAATGAAGAATGGATTTTATGCAACAACCGGTGACAATGAGCTCAGTGGCAGGACTGAGAAGCAGCTCCAAAGCACTTCCCAAAGGCAAACTTGCACCAAAAAAAGGTCCTGGTCACTGTTGGGTGGTCTGTTCTCTGATGTAATGGTTTTGCTGGGATTCAGAAAGCTGTACTGAATCCCAGCGAAACTATTACATCTGAGAAAGATGCTCAGCAAATTGATGAGACGCCCTGAAAACTGCAACACTTACAGCCAGCATTGGTCAACAGAAAGAGCCTAGTTCTTCTCCACATGTCACACAACCAATACTTCAAAAGGTGAACGAACTGGGCTACAAAGTTTTGCTTCAGCTACCATATTCACCTGACCTCTCGCTAAACACTACCACTTCTTCAAGCATCTTGACAACTTTTTGCAGGGAAAACACTTCCACAACCAGCGGGATGCAGAAAATGCTTTCCGAGAGTTCATCAAATCCCAAAGCACAAATTTTTACACTACAGGAATAAACAAACTTATTTCTTTTAAGCAAAAATGTGTTGATTATAATGGTTCCTATTTTGATTAAAAAGATGGGTTTGAGCTTAGTTATGATTTAAAATTCAGAAACCCATAATTATTTTTGCACCAACCTAATATTGAACTCTAAGCAAAGTAGGAATAGAGAGCAACTTTCCCAACCTGGCAAAGAACATCTCCAAAAAACCTACAGCCAATATCATACTTACTGGTAAGAAACTAACCTTCCTGCTAAGATCGGAACAAGTTAAGGTCATTCCCTCTCACCACTCCTTCTAAAAATCATACTGGAAATCCTAGCTAATTCAATAAAACAAGAAAAGGAAATAAAAGATACACACACTGGGAAGAAAGAAATTTGTTCCTAGATGACATGACTGCCTATATAGAAAATCTGGTAACTTAAATGAAACTTGCAGAAATAAGTGGTAATAACAAGGTTGCAGGATACGATGTTAATATATTAAAAAAACAACCACTTTCCTATATACTAGCAATGAACAAGAGGAATTTGACCTTAAAAACACAATGCCTTTTGCATTAACAACAACAACAAAATGTAGATATAAATCTAACAAAGTATGTACAAGATCTATATGAGGAAAACTACTAAATTTCAACGAACGACATCAAGATGTCAGTTCTTCCCAACTTGATCTACAGATTCAACACAATCTCAACCAACATCACAGCATGTTAATTTAGAGATATTGGCAGATTGATTCTGAAGTTTATTTAGATAGGCATTCCCCTTAAGATCAGGAACAAGACAAGGATGCCCACTGTTACCACTCTTATTTGACATAGTACTGGAAGTCCTAGAAATAGTGATCAGACAAGAAAAACAAGTAAAAGCCATCCAAATAGAAAAAGAAGTAATAAAAGTATCATTATCTGCAGATGACATGATACTGTATATAGAGAATCCCAAAGATTTGACCCCAAAATTACTGGAACTGATAAATGAGTTTAGCACAGTAGCAGATACAAAATCAATATACAGAAATTCTTATACACCAATAATGAACTAGCAGAAGGAACAATTAAGAAAACAATCCCGCACTGTAGAATTGTATGCCTGAAACCTATGTAATCCTTGCTAACAGATGTCACCCCAATAAGTCTAACAATAAAAATGAATTAAAAAAAAAAAAAGAAAACAATCCCATTTACAACTACATAAAAAAAAATTTCCTAGGAATAAATTTAACCAAGGAAGTAAACGACCTGTGCTTAGAATACTGTAAAAAACTGAAGAGAGAAGTCAAAGACACAAATAAATGGAAACACATACCATGCTCATGGATAGGAAGAATAGTTAAAATGTTTATAATACCTGAAGCAACCTATAGATTCAATGCAATTCCCATCAAAATACCAAAGGCAATCTTCACATAAATAGAATGTACAATCCTCAAATTTATATGGAACCATAAAAGACCTAGAACAGCCACAGCAACCCTAAGAAAAAAAGAACAAAGTTGGGGGAATCACGCTACCAGACATCAAATTATATTACAAGGCCAAAACATCATGGCATTGGCATAAAAGCAGACACATAGATCAATGGAACAGAATAGAGTCCAGAAATAAATCCATGTTTATATGGCCAACTAATCTGTGATAAAGGAAGGAAGAACTTGCATTGAGATAAAGACAGTCTTTTCAACAAACGGTGCTGGGAAAACTGGAAAGATTCATGCAAAAAAAAAAAAATTAAATTGGACCACCTTCTTACACCCACATACAAAAATAAACTCAAAATAGATTAAAGACCTAAATGTAAGATCTGAAACCATAAAACTCCTAGAAGAAAATATATGAAGTAAACTCTCAGACATTACCCTTAGGAATATTTTCAATGATGTATCTCCTCAGGCAAGGGAAACAAAGGAAGAAATAAACAAATGGGACTACTACAGACTAAAAAGTTTTTTTTACAACAAAAGAAGCCATCAACAAAACTAAAGACATCCCACAGAATGGGAGAGAATATTTGCCAATGAGGCAACTGACAACTGGTTAATATCCAAAATTTGTAAGAAACTCATGCAACTCAACACTAGGAAAACAAACAACCCAATTAAAAAACGAACAGAAGACCTGAATGGACATTTCTCCAACGAGGACAAACAGATGGCCAATAAACACATGAAAAGATGTTCAACATCACTAATCATCAGAAATGCAAATCAAAACCACTATGAGGGAGCTCCCTGATTGTGTAGTGGCTTAAGGCTTCGGCGCTGGCGCTGTCAGCACTGCAGCCTGGGTTCGATTCCCAGTCAGGGAGCTACCCACATACCCCCCAAAACAACAAAACAAAACACTATGAAATACCACTTCACTCCTGTTGGAATGGTTCTCATCAATAAATCAACCAACGAATGCTGGTGAGGATGTGGAGAAAAGGGAACCCAATGACACGGCTGGTGGGACGGCAAATTTGTCCAACCACTATAGAAACCAATATGAAGGTTTCTCAAAAAATTAAAAATGGAACAACCTTATGATCCAGCAATTCCACTCTTCCATATTTATCCAAAGAAATCCAAAACACTAATTTGAAAAGGTATATGCACACCTAAGTTTATTGCAGCATTATTCACAATAGCCAAATATGGAAACAACCTAAATGTCTATCAATAAATGATTGCATAAAGAAGCTTTGGTATATTTACACAATGGAGTATTACTCAGCCATAAAGAATAAAATCTTACCTTTTGCAACAACATGGATGGAACTAGAAAATACCATGCTAAGTGAAATCAAACTGAGAAAGAAACAGCATATGATCTTATTTGCGAAATCCAAAGAACAGAATAATCAATCAATACGAATAAAAACAAAAACAAAAACCTCAATTAAAAAATGGGCAGATTATCATGCTAAGTGAAATAAGACAGACAGAAATAAATCAAGAACTACATGATTCTACTCATATGTAGAACATAAAATTGAAAACAACAAAGAAACAAAACTCATGGACACAGTCAATAATTTAGAAGTAATTTGAGGGGAAAGGGGAAGGGGGGATGGGAGAGAAGGAACAGGGAAACAAATATATGGTGTAAGAGATATGACTGTGGATGATGAACATAATGCAATGCATGGAGGATGTAATGTAGACGTGTGCACCTGGAACCTATGTAATTATTACTGATCAATGTCACCCCAATAAATCTAAAAAAAAAAAAAAGTCCCTATTAAGGTTCCTTGTAATACTGGTTTGGTGGTGATGGACTCCTTTAGCTGTTTCTTGTCTGAGAAGCTCTTTATCTGTCCTTTGATTCTAAGTGATAGCATTGCTGGGTAATCTTAGTTGTAGGTCCTTGCCTTGCATCCTTTTGACTATTTCATGCCAATCCCTTCTGGTCTGCAGGTTCTGTTGAGAAATAAGCTGACAGTCTTACAGGAGTTCCTTTGTAGGTAATTAACTGCTTCTCCCTTGCTGCTTTTAAGATTTTTTTTTTTTGCCTTTAACCTTTGGCATTTTATTTATGTGTTGGTGTGGGCCTCTTTGGGTTCATCTTGTTTGAGACTCTGTGCTTCCTCAGTTTGAATGTCTATTTCCTTTACCAGATTAGGAAAATTTTCTGTCATTATTTCTTTGAATAGGTTTTCAATTCATTGCTCGCTCTCTCTTCTGCTGATGTCCCTATGATGTGAATGTTGGTACGCTGGCTGTTGTCTCACAGGCTCTTTAAAGTAGCCTCATTTTTTTTGGATTCTTTTTCCTTTTTGCTATTCAAATTGGGTATTTTCTGCTACCCTGTCTTTTAAATTGCTGACTCAATCCTTGCTTCAATTAATCTACTCTTGAATCCCTCTTATGTATTCATTTCAGTTACTGTATTCTTTATTTCTGAATAGTTCTTTTTTGTTTTCTATCTCCATTTTTATGTTTCCTATCTTTTTGTTGAAGTTCTCCCTGAGATTATAGAGCATCTTTATAAACAAAGTTTTGAACTGTATATCTAATTGTTTCCATTCTGTTTAGTTCTTTTTCTGGAGCATTGTTCTTTTTCATTTGGGATATGTTTGTTTCTCCATTCTGGCTGCCTCCCTGTGTTTGTTTCTACATATTAGGTAAGGCTGCTATGCCTCCTGGTCTTAGTACAGTGGCCTTATGTAGTACGTATTCTAGGACCCCAGTGGCCCTACTGGTCACCAGAGGTGAGTGCACCATGTTTCCCTTGTGTGGGTTGTGTGCGCTCTCCCATTGATCTTTGTACAACAATGAGAGGGAATGACCCTCAGGCTGACTGGTTGTGAAAAATGGCTATGACTATAGCGGAGGAGCTGTGGTGCATAGGATGACCCCACAGAGCAGGATTCGCTCATTCTTGAAGGTGGCTGGGTGATGCTCTAGTCCGTTGGTTCCCAAGCAGTGGCACATGTACCCGCAAGAGTACATAGTGGGTTGTTAGGGGTACATGAAAAATAATCAGTAACAGTGAAAAAACAAGTAAAAAAATACAAAACGTTACTTATGGAACAATAAATGTTAAGTCTGAATCACCATTAATGGAGACACTTCAAAATTAGATCACATTAGCAAACGATGATTGGTGAGGGTGTGGCTCTTCCTCGAAACTGCTCTTCTACCATCATTACGCATTTCAGGATAATCCATTTGCGACATTTTTAGAACTTCTACAAATATATAAATACATCCATAGCCAGACTGATCAGTTTAGTTACTGACTGGGTAAAAGTGTATTGTCTTTAATTGTGATTCTTTTCACGTATTTTTACTTAATGCTTAAATACTTGATCATCATGATCAATATTTAACTGTTACAAATATTGTAAAATTAAATCTGGGGTTTGTACTTTTAGTGTAGTCATTTTCCTTTCCTAATTTATTACCTCATTTCCACTATTTTACATTAAGATAGGCACTGAACAAAAGTGTATTTAAAAACAGATGTTTAAAAACAAGGGATACAATTTACAGAATGGGTTTAAAAGGGGTACACAAGTGAAAAAAGGTTGGGAACCACTGCTCTAATCCAAAGTTGGCCACTGGGAATGCCAGTCCTGGGGCCCCCTGGGAGAGGCACCACCCAAGGTCAAGTTCAGTAGCAGCATATGCCCGGCCCAGGGCCATGTGGCATGAGCCACAAAGCAATCCATAGACGGCCACCATCTAAGCTGGACTCAGAGGTGCTTCGAGAGGTCAAACTGTTAAGTGAGCCCATCTGCTGCTACTGCTGGGTTAAGGCTGCTTAGCCAGAAGTATTGTACATGCTTAAGCCAGATGCTGCTTGTTTGGGTTCTCGAACCTTTGTGAGTCCACAGCATGAGCCTAGACAGGCCATTTGTATGGAAAAGTGCTTGGGTATTTCTGAAAATGGGTGGGGCTAGGTCTTAAGGAATCACCAGTCAGGTTGATGGAGACTAAGCTTGGAGCAGGGAGGGCTCAACAAAGAAATAAATGCTTCTGCCAAATTCTCTTTCTGGGACAATGCTGCCCCTCCAGCCCCTGTCCTAAAGATAAGCTAGACAGTTCAGTTCCTTCCTGCATGTCCCTGAAGCCCTGACGTTCAGAGCAGTGATTTTGTCAATGAATAAGTCCATATGTGGACCCTTTAAGAGGAGCACCTGGGACTGCAGCCACCCTCAGGCTCACTCTGCCACAATCTCCACTGGTTTTCACAGCCAAAACTTATGGGGACTTCTCTACCCTGCACTGGCACTCTGGGCAGGGAAGCCTGGTGTGGGGCTGGTACCCCTAGCTCCAAGGCAGGGGACCTCTGCAGGCAAGATATCACTCGCAATTTTAATGGTCACACGTGGTTGTAGAATCAGCCCATTCTGCATCTCTGCCCCTCCTCCCAGCCTCAAGGTGGCTTCTTCTGCGTGTCCTTAGTTGTAGGGCTTCGGTTCAGCTAGACTTCAGGCAGTTTTCAATGATGGTTGTTCGGTAGTTTAGTTGTGATTTTGATGTGCTTGTGAGAGGAGGTAAACACAGTATTTACCTAGTCTTGCCATCATGACCAGAAAAAAAAAATCTGTACTACTTTTCTATATAATTTGTACTGTATATAAAAGAAATTAATTCACCTGCACTTATATAACTCTAATGTTTTTCTGAATTTAAATTGTAATTTAGTACTATATTTTTAAAATTACATGTAAACACTTAAAAATCTTTCAAGTACAAAACCTTAAAAAAATTGTGCTACACAGAGGACAGATACTCTAAATTCATGGATTTATTTTAAAAAATACTTACTAAGCATATGTTTTGTGCAGGGCATTGTAAATAATACAAAATAAGATAATTTCTGTCTTCTAGAAACTTATAATCTACTTGGAGAAATAAAACATGGGGCAAACTTACCATATAAACAGTAGTTCTTCAAAAGCATGAACACTTCCGGTTATAGCAAATAAGGACTCAAATAGAAAGTAGATTTTCAACCGAAGGTAAAGGATGGGTAATATTCTGATAAGCAGAGATGCGGCAATAGAGAATTCCAAGATGGGAGTGTCTCTGATATCCAACTAATGAGTTTGAACTTCATTCTTTAACCCACACTGAACCTTAAAAGACTTTCAAGCAGTGGTTTATAAGGAAGGCTCTATGATGGCAGTAATAGAATAGATATGAAAGGGTAAGAAATGGGAGAGTTGGGAAAATGTAGATACAAATTAAATGACCTTCCTGAGGTCACACAGTTAACCACAGACCTTATCCTACAACTTGCTTCTCTGAACACCTACCTCATTGTTTTCCACTATTAGTATACATCAACAAGAATGTTAAGTTTCTATTCAGAGTTACTCAAAGATAATTATTTGCCTATTTAAGCTTTTTATTAGCAAACTTCAAAGTGGTAACTCAAAAAATTTTCATTTATAATATTAACACACTAACATCTTTGGATAAAATGGTTTGTTATATAGAGCAAGTCCTTTCATATACTGCTTATTTATGTTATCTTTCATAGGAGGTGTTCAAAAATACTGCTGAAGGTAATTTATATGTTTAAAATAATTAATCATCTAAAAATTGAGATAAGACATTTAGAATTATAGCATTCTAAGGTATCATTTTCTGGTTCACATATGTAAACTTTCATATTCACAGTTAAGCAGTATGATATAGGAGTAATTCTAGGCTGTCTGGTACAGTACAAAACACAGTTAATTTCACACAACACGTCATTCATAAATTATAATGTGCTTTAAACAGCAGCTTCATCTTCATCTCCTTAATACTAGTTCCTTTACAATACTCTTGGCAGAAATACATCACCCATTGCTCCATCAATTAAGTCACACCTCTACTACCTCAATTTAACATATATCGGGTTCCAAAATATATGAATGATCCCTATTATTAACTCTTGAATAGTGTTTAGAATTCCTAAGTAGAATCACAAAGTAGAGAAAGCAAATTTACATCAAGTGAAAAGAAGTTATTACACCCTCACATGAAAAAGGAAATCAAAAAACAAAGCAACTATCTACAAAAACTGTTTTGTTGATATAAACACATCTAAACAGCACTATACTATGTTTCTCAAATTTGGAATCTGGAAAGACTTTTGAAGAAATATTACTCTGTAACACTGAGATTACAAATAGCTTCTTACGGTATGTAAAAATACCTATAAGAGGTACATAAAAGTTTACTAGAAGAAAAAAAAATACACAAAAGTTATTCTTAAATATTTAATTTTAATGTTTTCAGTTTCGTGACTAATTAACATTTTACACATGGCAATTCTTTTTTTTTTTAATTCATTTTTATTGTTAGACTTATTGGGGTGACATCTGGGCAATTCTTTTGTACATTAAAAAACCAGCTTAGACCAAGAAATGCGCATTCCTTCCATAAGGCTAGTTGTTTTTTTTTTTTTTTAAATACATCCTTCATAAGTGAGTTTAACTAAGAGAGACCTAATAAAATTACAAGTAAGCAAAATGTGCTATATCCTCTCATCTCTGATGTCTCTTCCTGTCTTGAAAAGCTCTCGAGCACCTTTTAACAACCCCATAAAATCCTTCATTAGATTTTCAAAATTCACTTTATTCTATAAAATTACTTGCATATACAACCTCTCCAAAATCAAAGCTTTCATGGTCTCATGCAAACATTTTACACCAATTCACTCTAAACTATGGAGGAATAACCGATAGCTTATCAATTGAGAGAGCTGTTTTCATATTCAAAAGAAGTTTGTTAACCTAAATTTACTTTAACTTACATAGTTTCAATAAGTTTAGAAATTTAAAAAATCAAAATGAAATCTTTCAGATCCAGTGAAAAAGGCATATCCCAAGAAGTGGAGACTGAAAGCTGAAGTATGGTACCTGCTTTTCCATACACCTAGTTACATAATCAAAGACTTAAAATCATCTGGTCTAATTCCTGGTTTTTAAAGTGAAAAAGAACATGCCAGAGATCAATGTTAACCACTCATAAACCTACAGTAATTTGCAGTCTCCTGTAAGGCATTTTTGCATTTCATTTCACCTCTTATTTCTGAACCAATAGACTCCCTACATCCTAACTTTGTGCACACTGGATCTTAACGGTAGTGGCCTCAGAACATCTGTGTATAGGGTGGGAGTTTGAAAGAAAGGAGTACAACTACTTTTAAATTCCAGTACAGCTTTAGATTTACATAGTATCTCACTCCAAAAGCAAAAACACAGATATTCTTAATATTCACAATATCTCTAAAAAAGGTGAGGCAGGTTTTTGTTTCTTTTATGGAGGAATAAAGTAACCTACAGACTTCTGGTCTGTTCATCCCTCAAATTAAGTTTAGTTCTGCCTAAAAATAATTTAGGACTGACTTTTTAAAAAGAAGGAAAGTCAAATTTTAATCTTTACAATTTGTTACATTAAAGTGAAGCTATGTGCTAAACTCAAGACAATTTAAAATTTAAGTCGTAACTATTTTTTGCATATGCTTTAAAGATAATAGTTAACATACACCCAAATAAAAAGTTATTAAACTGGCATACACACTGTAAATGAATTAGTATCTCATTTAAGAACCAAACAATACACAATATATATATTTGAAAATATAATCAAGCACCAGACAGAATAGTCACATTGCTGATCTTTTCATAGCCTATTTTGTTTTGATATATAAGGGCTGTCCAGAAAGTATCCAGCCATGTAATAAGAAAAACAGTAGTATTTATGGCTGTGTTTTTTCCCAGACAGTCCTCATATATTTAAAGTTACATCAGTCAAAAGTAAATGGCAAATAGTCTGATTTACAATGTAACTATGATAATCATATAAAGCAGATAACAGAAATGTCTAATTCTCATCATCTCTTTTACCAGTGTTGTGTGTGAGAATAGTTAAGGAAGGCCTTGTAGGCAAAGGGTCAAATACAGAGCTGAGGTTTTAACTTAAATTTAACTTAAATTAAATGAAGTATTTTACATAGATCTAATAAAGTCAAGTCACAATCTATTTCCACACGGTCAACTTAAGCTTTGAAAAGAGAAAAACTTCACTCTGACATCGATTAGTACCGTCTTCTTTGGAAAACAAACAATTCAAGAACGGTTTTATATCCTATAGTTTTCACAGACAGACCTATAGCAGCGTTCACGGAAAACAGGGGATACCACATGGACTACTTACAAATTTTTTCTTTCATCTACTCGGTAATTAGATAAAAGAGAGAAAAAAAGACAGTATTCACATAAATCAAGAACAGAACTCGGTTTCATGCTCTTCCCAAATCTTATTATTTCCAGGTGTTGATACCCTAGAATAGCTCCACCAGATTTGAGTTCTACTTCCGCTCCTCCCCTGCCCCCCCCCCCCGCATTCTCTACTTAAGAGTCCAAGAGAAACAGAGAAAAGGACTAGCCTGAAAAAGTGAGATGTTGGGGTGAAGCGAGGAGTTGAGATTAACCAGATCTCTAGAAAAAATAAAGAACTCCGGCTGTAGTTGCTAGAAATAAGTTATCACGGGCCTGTAAAGTATGGCACTGGGTAAAGCCCAACA
>PVJL010000544.1:0-43552 GCA_004026885.1 Lyroderma lyra | reverse complement strand
CCAACATCGGCCTTTAAAGCAAGGGAAGGCTGGGAAAACAACAGTGACCAGGTTTCTAATTATGGAAAGTTTAAACAAATTTGTTTCTCGGGGAATAGGGGGAGGAAGAGGAGGGCAAGTCTGGGCTTGGGTGAGGGAGCGCTCGGGGGTCTGCACCGTGTGTGGCGATCCGTCCTACACCGGGAGGCGCAGGAATTTTGGGCAGCGGCGACGACTGCATTCACCCCGGACCTTTATCCCCGGGATACTTGCGGCCGAGTAGGTGGAACCAGCACGCGGACAGCCAAGACGAGTACGTCTGGCGCAAAGTGACAGGGGTCCAGGACTCTGGGTGGAAGTTGAGGGCAGGACGGTGACGGGACGCCGGTTAGTGAGCTGCGAGAGGCGGCGAGCGGCTCTACTTACTCGGCTGTACCAGATGCTGAGGCGGGCCGGGGCCAGCACGGCGAAGAAAGTCCTCTGGGGGTCGGACTGAACGTGGAAAGGCGCCTCGGCCGGGCTCCCCAGAGGGCAGAGCAGCCTCTTGGGCCAGCCGCTCAGGAAATACATGGTCCGCGCGGAGCCGCCGATGCCGCGGCGCCCGGCGGCCCCCGGCCCCGTCCCTTACACTCAGCGGCCAGGGGCCGGACACCCGCCTCCCATACCGCCACCAGCGGAGTCGGCGGCGGCGACAGCGGAGGCTCGGGGCATCTGCCTGCTGGCTGGGCCGAGCTGGGCCGACCCGATGCTAAGCTACTAAAACACCTCCGAAATGACTGGGCCCAGAGTGGGGAAGAGAGAGGGAGAGTCGGGACTGAGAGGGGGCGGGGGGAGCGCGGAGGCCCGGGCCTGGCCCCGCCCCTTCCTCGGGCCGCCGGGGCGTCACCACGCTGCGCCGCGTGGGAAGGCTGCTGCGCGCGCGCATTGGAGACTTTTCGCTCCTCCGCCCTCCCCCGCCTCAGCTTTCTGAAGCTCCGCCCTAATCATCAAGAGATGCTGCTGCGCATCGTCAATACGCATGCGCTATTGCCCTTCTCTGCGCCTCCCACCGGTAATCTGGGTGCGTATTGTTCAGGGCCGGGAGGACCGGCTTGTTGACTGGAACTCGGAGGCAAGTAGGCAGAGCTTGCCAGGACACAGATGCGAGGCGATCTCGGCCTGCGGAACACGCCCCTCCCCCTGGCCCAGCCAAATTTGACGTCCCTCCTTTATTGGTGTGCCTATAGTACGGGCGGTCCAGCCCTCCAACGCGGGGGTGGTGGAGTGGGGAGGGGTGCGGGGCAATGTGAGCCACGTGACCCTCAGTGCACGAGTTCCCATTCTAGGCTCCTGGCGGAGACCTCAGTTCCTGTGCTAGGGGGTTCTTGGCCCAGTGATTCCTATTTGTGGCCAAGGTCCGCAGTGAAAGGTGAAGTTCCTGCCCTTACGAGTTGTGCTTCCTAGAGGGGTGCTAGTCAAGGGCCCCACCTAACAAGGGCCTGGTTATTCAATCCGTAAATAAACATCCCACCGAGAAGGTGCCTGAGTCCTGTCCTCTGTCCTTCAGGAGTTCTAAATCTAGTATATTCGGTTTGTAGGCAAATGTTCTTTTACCTGTCATAATGTTAGACAAGGTTAGGTTGTCTGTTTTGCACCCTCGATAGGGTATGTGCAAGAAAAGACGTAAACTTAATTTTTAAAGCTGGAACCGACTTGAGAGAGTCTGTACTTGAATGTTTAACTTTTGGACTCCAGGGACCATTTTAACAACAGTTTCTTTTAAAGTATTGACCCTATGAATGATTACCTCTGAATAGGAGGATAGCATGAGTGAAGAGGGAGTGGAGTGAAGGGAGAGGGGTCTGGAATAAAGTATTTGCTTCTTATTGTCTACCTTTTTTGTATAATTTGTTCCCATATGTTTATATTACGTTTTCAATTAAATATTTGAGTTAGCCCAGGTTAAAAAAATATTAATTCACATTTTAAAAGTCACAACATAAATAGCAAAAAAGGAAACAGTAATGATCCATATCAGATATAGCATTGTAGCTGATAGAACAAAATATGTAACTTTACATAAATTTTCTAAACATTTCACTGCATTGTCCAGAAGGTGATAAAAGAAATCAGAATTCTTCAAAGTTGAAACTGCCTCACCACTCACCTCTTGTGATCAGACTGTCTCCTTCCTAGTGTCCCCACCCCCACCCCAGCATCCAGCACTGCAGCCTGCAACATAGTAAGAATAGTAAACTCTGAAAATAATTTGTCAAATGAAATCCTGATCTATTTGAACTGCACCATTAGACAAATAAAGAGGCCCAGAGAGGTTTCTTGACTTGCCAACATCAAATTGTAGAAGAAGAATAGTTGCATCATACTTTCTTCCAACTCAGATTCAGTTATGTTCTTGGTAGAAAGAGAGAGGAAATGAAAATAAGTTACATTACAGCAATTCTATTGGCAATTTTACCAAGAGTGTATTTGTCTCCGCTCTTCAATGGAGGGTTTTTGTTCTCAACCTCTAAGCATCTTTCTCACTCATGCACAGTTTAAGTAACTTTTAAGTAACTTTCATTGCACTCAGTTTTAACTTGCTGACTTTAGAATCTAATTCCCCTGCCATGTTCCTTTGTAGCAGTTAAGGTTTACAAAATATTTCTAAAAGTATTGCTACTGGAGAAGGGACCCTTCCCAGCCCTGTGTCTAGGCTCTTGGTGCCCTGAACAAAGAATTGAGTTAGACACAGAAGTAAAGTGGTGAAAAAGTAGTTTATTAGAGGCAGAAGTATACTCCAAAGAGATAGGAGTGGGCCCAAGCAAGAGAGTGGCTCAAGGGCACCAACTAACAAGGGCTTGGTAGTTTTATTCTCTTCAGTTGTACAGGGTTACACCTTTCTGGGCGTGGGAACTTTTGATTGTCATCTTTGATTGACAGGAGGAATAATGTCATCTTTCTCAGACTGTGCAAGTTCCTCTCCATAATTCAGTCTGTTATAATAATATTAATGAACTTCTAGGCATATATATGATATAATGATGGTATAATGAGGGTCAGATGGAATGGGGGTTATTGTAACTCTCACTGCGCAGGTACCAGTAACTGGCTTAAATTGGTGGGCTCTTTGTATCCTACAATTTTTTGTCTTAGTTACTTTTTCCTGTAATTTCCCTGTGGTTGCCTAACTTGGGGCAGGAATTACTAGAAAAGGGTGATATCAGGGCGGTGATTATTCCAGCAAGGTGGGTCCCCTGTGAGGGATCCCAAGATCCCCCTCTTCTATCTGTCGGCCTCACTTTTCTCTTGAGTGGTGTGATCCCCATAAGTATCTGTGGAAAGCTGAGGGACAAGAAGTCTCATCTATATTTGCTCTCTGCTGACTGTGGTCGTTGTCCCTAACCTATCAGGGGTTCGTGGAAATTTCACCCTATGTGATCTAAAAGAGAGGAAGGGGTTTCACGATCCTGCCTGAGAGACCATGTTGACTTCTTCAGTCTAGATGGGCTGGAAGCCTTGCCGGGGCATCATTTGTATCATAATGTCCCCTAGACAGATGAGGAGAAATAGATTCAGTTAATAGATTCAAAAGCATTGGCTTAAGAAGCAAAGCCACTGATTCAGGGTGTCTACGTGACAGAAGTTTTGTTCAGCCCCATGGAGCCTGTGGCCTGTTTTATCTATCTCATCTAATCTATCTATCTATCTATCTATCTATCTATCTATCTATCTATCATCTATCTATCTATCTTTCTAGACTTATTGGGGTGTCTAGTTAACAAGAATTACATAGGTTCCATGTGTACAATTCTACAGTGCATTGTCTATGTATTGCATTATATGTTCACTACCCAGTGTCAGTTCTCTTTCCATCATCAATATATTTGACTTTTGGTTTAGCCTGCCATTCAGGTGTTGCCACCTATCTAGGAACGGCCCGGGGAAGAATGCTGGGCTGCCATGACTACAATCGGCAAGCACAGACTATAGGCTCCAGGATAATTATTATAGTGAAAGTCTAGCAAGCATCACGAACTAAAATTTTGCCAGCAGAAATCACAAATTCCAGGATGATTAACTAATGCTGAAGATGGGACATTTTGGGAATACAATTAGCAAAAAAATTACAAGTTTTTTTTAGAATGCTTAACTAAAACTAGAATAAAAGATATCCTGGGAGATTCAAGCTAACAGCCTATTGTTTAAATTTCAGGGTAACAATCTATTGTTTTAGGCTAGAGATCAAGGAAAACTGATTGAAAGGGTGATTAAGTTTAGGGACTAGGAAAAAAAGTAAAACCGGGGAGCTAAGGAACTAGGGAAGAGGGCATTAAAGGTTTCTATAGTGAGGGGCTCTTTCATTTTTCCCATGTCAGTATGACTGTGTTTAGTTCCACAGTAAATCTTCAAAGTAGGTGTGATGCTGTTCTCATTTTCTTAATGAGGAAACAGGGCCAGAATGGTGGAGGAGCCTAAAGTCACGTGGCTTTAAAAACACTTGTCCTATAAACACAGTGATTGTTAGACTGGATTAACAGAATCATCCTTGTTACCTCCTTCAGTGAGAAGGAGGGGGAGATCCTCTAGGCCTTTGGGAAAAAAGTGAAATACCTGACTCTTCACAATCCCTTACTTATGAGTTTCCCCCATAGTGATAGAAAGCTTATTGATTGGAGTTTTCAACTTTCAAGTATCACATTCCAACTTTATTTTGTGAAATAACATTAGCAATCCCCATGCTTTGAATCTTGCTTCTCTTTCTTCGTCTACCCCACTATCACTGTCTAGTCGAACTTACTGAACTCTATTCTGAGCTAAAACTAAGCTGATAAAATGAAGTTAATAGGTGCATGTTTTCATCTATCAAACTAAAAGGCTTTGCTTTATTGTTAGAAATAATGTTGGTAGGGGTGCATGGACTCAGAGGTACACAAACTATTGTGGAAGTATGATTTGGTACAAATTTCCTAAAGAGTAGTTGGCATTACATTTTTTAAAAAGAGATCTTAAAAATATTCATATCTTTGGCCCCAGCTATTTCTTTCCTAGAATTATTTTCTAAGGAAATAAACACTGGTAAGTAGTTTTAACTATAACAATACATACCTTTGTAGGAAGGAAATAATCTAAATATCCCCCAAAAGACATAGTCTTTCCTTACAATCAAGTATTTTGTAAGAATAAAAGATTATGGCGGGAGAGAATCTTTAATCATAAATAAGTATGTTTACTACATACCCTGAAGTAACAAAAGCAGGTTAAAGACAGTACGTAAAATAGCCTATGTACACACACACACACACACACACACACACACACACACACACAGGGTATATGTGCCTAGGAAAAAAAGGAAGAAAATAAAATATTGGTTTTTACTCCTGATTATAAGTGCTTTTAAATTATCCTTTTTGGTCTTCTTTGTATTTGCCAAATTGTCTCTAATGAGCTCTTGTTACTTTTGTAATGAGGAAAAACGTTATGTAAAATAGAATTAAATTACTAATGATTGATAATGCCCAACTTGTCCTGCTTTAAGTGGGGCTGCGAAGGGAGTAATGTAGTAATATGGAGTTCTAGGCACAGTCCCAAGACTGATGAGAGGAGGATTAGGAAGAAAGGCACCCTGAGTCACTAGACTAAAAATAGTCCCTGTGTACTTCACACATTCACAAATTTCTGATGGCAGCACAAAACGAGGACCAGAATTTGATTCTAAGCACACCACTCTCAATTTTGGGGGACCTCTGTAAGAGCCTCTAATAATATTCACTGAAGATAATACTGCTTTAGTTTTTGACTCTTTAATATGCTTTTAGCTTTCAACCTTATTATACTTTTATTATGTGCAACTGAGGTATTTGCTGCTGAGCTAGTGTGTGTGTGTGTCTGTGTGTCTGTCTACCACACTACCATGTTCTTTTTCTTCATATGTATATGTATTTAAATCAATGTATTTAAACTAAAAACAAAAACTGTTCATCTATGACTGTGCTAGACTCTTGATTATCATTTGTCCCCTTCTGAAGATTGGTAGTTAATATCTAAGCTTGAATGATATGATGTCTGGGTTTTGCTTCAGAAAAATCTGGGGGTGAGTGGAGAAGGTGGAAATATATATGAAGCAAGCTTGGCCATGAGTTGATAATTTTTGAAGCTAAGTGATAGGTACTTGAGAATTCATTGTGTTATTTTCTATATGATTGAAATTTTCAGTAATAAAAAGTGTAAACATTTAAATTAAAAAGAACATCTCAGTAACTCTGGTTATATGTGACTAATAAGTCTACCTATCTGCAATCCTCCTTACAATAGACAGTGTTTAATATTACTTGGAAACATTTAGTTAATCACAAAGGATGGCTTATTATTAATAAGCCTTAATGGATGCAAATGAACCTCTCTGGGCTGGAGCATGAACACAAACTAGAGAATGAAGTGGGGAAGCCTATCACTCCCAATCAAGCAAAATGGGAACAGATACACTACTCTTTCCCTTCACTTTTTTTTTTTAATTTAAAAAATCATTAAAAAGACACCTGATTCCACTCAAATTAACCAACAATAACAGTTGTTCTGTTTGATCATGTCTCAACCAGTTTTTCAGTATAAAAAATGCTATACCCGAATTTTGTGTGTGTGTTCTTTATTAAAAAAGCAAGAGGAGTCAGAAAAAGGAATTGTTTAACCCCATAACGTGAGACAGATATAAAGAGTTCACCATAATTCTCATCAGATACTTCTCTCTTCCTTCTCCTCCTTCTCTTTCTCTTCCTTCTTACCTCCATTTCCTTCTTTTCTTCCTCCTTCTCCCTCTCTATTCGGACAAATATGTCTTCATTAATTGGGGAAAAAATTCATATTCATTGCACTACCCCTTTATCAGTGAGTTTAGAGTCAAATTTGATGCTCGGATGTAACAAACTATTCTGGTATATAATAGTTTGGGCTTCTGTCATATTCTCATCCATTATCTTCATGTTTTCTACTAGGTTTATAAACTCCCAGTGCAGTTCTAGAAATTAACAGGGTCCATGAATGTTTTTTATCAAACTAAACCTTAATATTAACTGTATAACTGTTATGTTTTGTAACAGTCCAAAATATTGTATTATATAATAAAAGAGCAACACTACACTTCTTATTACCTTTCAATAGTTACTTCTATTGTGGTAAACACAAAACATAAATTTTACAGTCTTAACCATTTTTAAGTGAATAGTTTAGTAACACAAATATATCCACATTGTTGTGAAACAGATCACAAGAACTTTTTCATCTTGCAAAATTGAATCTCTATATCCATTAAAAAATAATTTCTCTTTTCCCCCTCCCTAAGTCTGACAACCACTATTCTACCATTGGTCTTATCTGATCTCTATAGAACAGTTGTTACATCCTTCAGATAGCTCTTTCATCAGAAAATCAAGAAAATCCAGATTTGCTGAAGGAGGCCTTATGCCCACACTTCCTAGTAATCCAGTGTACTTTCTGATTTATTTATATACATGATTTCCTTTTCTGTGAATGTGACTACTTTAGATACCTAAGTAGAGTCATATAGTATAGACGTGTGTCTTTTGTGACTGGCTATCTCAGTATAATGTCCTCAAGGTTGTAGCATGTGACAGATTTTCTTTTTTAGGTTGAATTATATCTCATTGTAAATGTATACCACATTTTGTTTATCCATTCATACACTGATAGACACTTGGGTTGCTTCCTTTTGTCTATTGTGAATAAAGTTGCTATGGACAGTAGTGTACAAATGACTGTTTAAGTTCCTATTATCAATTCTTTTGGATATATACCCAGAAATGGGATTGTTGGATCATATAGTAGTTCTTGTTTTAATTTTTTGAGGAACCTTCATACTCTTTTCCATAGAGGTTACACCATTTTATAATCTTACCAATACTGCATAAAAGTTCCAATTTCTCTACATCTTTGCCAACACTAATGTTCTGTTTTTTTGATACGCCATCTTCATGGATGTGAGATGATATCTCATTGTGGTTTTGATTTGCATATCTCTGTTAGTGATGTTGAACATCTTTTCACATACTTGGCCATTTGTAAATCATTTTTGAAGAAATGTTATATTACCTTTGACACAATGTCATGTCAGCAGGTGTGCACCAAAAGATAATGCTCAAGAGCAAAACTTTAAGTTTTGAATAATGTGATTTTATATTCTCCATCAAGTTTGAACATAGTTAATCCTTACACTCAAAGGACTGTCAGAAACTTACAAGTATGATCTCTTAGTTAACATGGGCCTCAAATATTATCTAGCCCAATCTCTTAACCCAACAAAAATGTAAGTGGATTTCATAGAGGTAAATTTACATATATTTCAAACATTAATCATTTATAAAAACCATTAAAGGATTAATATAAAAGGAACATATCTATGAAACTGAATGCTCAATACACTTGATTATATAATAAGCACCTGAAAAGAGGTATGGAAAAGTGGCTGCATATTTTCAAAAAAAGAATTAGAGGGATTGCCATCAAAATATTTGCAATAGTCATCTCTAAAAAGTATTTTTATGAATGGTTTTTCTTTTCTTTTTCATTTTTAGGATTTTCTAATTGTTTTCTTTTATAATCAGAAAAATAATAAGTGCTATTTTTAAAAATTATGTTAATTCGTTATTGAGATTAGTTTTCCCAAAGTGTGGTTCACTCATCATTTGCATCAGAATTACCTGACAATTCATTTAAAATGCAAATTCATTGGCCAAATCCTATACTTCCTGAATTAGAAGTCCTTGATGGCGTGGCCCAGGAATTAGCATTTTAAACAAATACCCTGATGATTATAAAGCATATTAATAAGCTTGATAAAGAGTTGATTAGGAATAAATAAGCTAAAGTGTCCTCTGTTTGTACTCTCCTTATATGAGGGCTAGACTGTCCCTACTAAATCTCCCAATTCTCCTCTCAGAATAGTCATATAAACAAGTCAGAAAGTACACCGGATTCCTAGGAAGTATGGGCATGATTCCTCCTCCAGCAACTCTGGATTGTCTTGATTCCCTGATGAAAAAGCTACCTGAAGGTTGTAATAAATCTTCTAAAGATCATAAAGATCAATGACCTTAGGTCATTCAATAGCAGTATCATGAGTGAGTTGGCCCATGCAGATATCCTACCAGCCCCATGCTGCTCACCTTCATGTTGCCCTGCTAGCTCTCTAAGCTACTCTTAACAGATACTTGTCCATACAGTAGAGATGATAATAATACCTATCTTATTAGATATTTTTTAAATGCTGGAAACTAAGAGCTCAGAGTAATCCATTCCCTTAGCATATTTTGGATTAGCCACAAAGAACTTCCTAATAATTGGTGCTATTACACAAATCATCATCATCATCATAACCAGTATTTATTCAGCCCTCTTTATGTGCTAGATACTGCTCTAAGCACTTTACTTAATTTTCATCCTCTTAACAATTATATGAGGTAGTTATTATCACCCCTATTTTGCCGATGAAGAAACTGAGGCTTAGAGAGCCTTAAGGTTCACAGAGTTAGGAAGCAGTAGAGTCAGAACTTAAACTCAGAACATCGACACTTAATTAACTTTGCTATACTGTCTCTTTCCACAAACTTATTTTATCACTAATTAAACATACAGAATACTTTATGTCAGGCTGGCTTATTAACTAAATTTCTTTTCAATTCCTAATATTTTTTTCTTACTCAATCCTTCACACAAAAAAATTACTCTGCTAAGAAAATAAATGAAATTGTGATTTTTATTCACCTAGAGAATAACATTCTTTGTATCTTAAACAAAATTGAAAACAATAGTGTATCTAAAGGATCGTATAAATTATTGAAAATAAGCATGGAAGAAAGAGAGGGAAGGACTTACATCGCCCAGGTCTGGATGTTGAAAGCTATAAATGAATCAAGGAATTAAACTTTTAACAATTGGAGAGTATTTTAACAACATTAATCCACATCATTCAATCTATGATTCACATACATGATGTATTATAGAATTGTGCACTTGAAACCTATATAATTTTACTAACCAATGTCACTGTAACAGATTTAATAATAAAATTTTAAAAATAGAAAAAAAGGAAAGAAAAAGAATTTCTTCCTATCCACGTCACTTCCTATAATTGCCTAATGTAATACACTGCAGGCTCTTACTTTCCTTCGAAGAGCCCTAGGATTCTATTCCTTGCCTTGTGCTTCATTACCTGTTGCTCCCCATCACAGGGGAATCTTCTGCAGGACCTCAAGAAAGATAGCATAGTGTCCCAGCTTCTTTCCTCAACAATACTTCCCCAACTCCAAGCAAACACATTGTTTTCAGAGGCTGTCTTAGGATTCCTTTATAGCAAGAACATTGACAAGGATGTCAAGAACTCCCTCCAAGTTGGGGGAGAACACATGGGTTTAGATCAGCCAGGTGTGTAGATCAGAAGGGGGAGTTAGCCATTGCCCCTACATACTTTATTATAAAGTCCATGTCCTTCCATGATAAGCAGATAAAAATCAGTTTGCCTGATAATCTGTGTTAAAAAGTAGTGAGGGATTATCCAGCTGTGTAACCAAGATCTCTGGTGAAAATACTGTTTGGCTAAAATGTGGCAAGCAGGCTGAGATGCTTCAAGACTCAAGGAATATAGAATCGGTGCTGAGATTCTCTAAAGATTATCTCAAAATATCCTACTATTGCTCATATAGTTCCCTCTTGTGGTTAGAAGAAATATCTAGTTAAGGTTTTTAATCATCTCTTAACCTACAAATTTTATAAAAATAGTAGACATTTCTAAGTTTGTTCATCATGAAAGCACTAATAACAATACCCCCAAGCAAAAAATTTAAAACAAACTTATCAGACCATATAATTACCAAATAATAAAATTTAAAGATGTCCCGTCTCAGGCAAAACTCAGTTAATGCAGATATGAAGTTGAGTGTATGAAATCAAAGATAATCAAAGAATCAAAATGTGTGGATGCAATAGTTAAGCCTTTACACAGCCATTAACCTTAACAAAGCAAGAGTTTCCCAATGCTCATGTTAGCTTCTGAAACTATATTAGGCACCACTGGAAGTTCAGTTAATCAAAAAGGCCATACAGTCACAAGTTGAGAAACTATCCTTTAAGTGCAGTATAATTGATGAAAGAGCCTAATTCAGTTTCAGTTAATATGAAACACAGTAGACAGCATTATTAAATTCAAACAATATGGGTAAATTATAAATCCTCCAAAATTAGATACATACTTTTTGTCTTTCATTTACTTATGATTGCTTCCTTAACGTTCTATTGAGAACATGTTGGCATTTCTATCTTATTTCATTAGTCTACTTAACAATAGTTGCATTTCCTGTGTTCTCTTAACTTCTTGTTAAACATTGGACAAATATAAATTAAAAAGAGAATGGAGCAAAAGAGAACTTCCAAAAGAAGCTCCACCAAACCAAGCAGTCAAAGAACCATCCAGTGTGTCAAAATTCAATAATCCTCCACCTAAAGGCTTTCTCACCTGTCTCACCAAGACACTGTCACCGTCAGGAATAGGGAACTGTCTACGGGAAGCTATGTCCTACAGATTGAACCCTGTGCTCTCCCTTCGAGCAATGCAGCACCTCCTTCACCAGGTTTCTCCTCCTTTATAGACCCATCTTTTACTCTTTGTCTTCATTTTAGTTTTCCCAGAAGCTGACGTTGAGACAAAAATACCCAAATAGTTTATTTTGGTGATCTCAGTAAATGCCATCAGGGGATGTAAGAGAAGGAAAGGAAGAGAGCCAATAAAGGGAGTGTTTTCAAGCATGTCAGCACTGTGGGTAACAGGTGCTTAGCCCCTCTAGGGAAGTCTGGGAACCACTGTAGAATTCATGCTCTTAGTTATTCTGCCTGAGAAGTGAGGGAACTGGAGGTTTAGACACCAACTTGAATCAATCATTGGTTAAAGGCTGCTCCTAAGCAACATTAAGTCTCCACACTCCCAGCCTCCATGCTCACAGTTAGAACTCCAGCCATTAGAGAAAGCCACTGCAAGATGGTGCAGCTGCTGGCGATTGTAAAAGCACAAGGGGACATGGGCAGGGCACCAAAAGCATCTGCTACTCTGGTGTTTGAGATTTCCATCTAGTACACTGAGACCCATTATCAAAAGTCAGGGCTCACAGAACAGGGAAGAAGATCAAAGCCTCTGGAGACAGACTGAGTGGATTAAAAATCTGAGTTCTTAACTTCCCTAAGCTTCAAACTCCCCCAAAGGAATGTTGTGGGGGTTGAATAATGTAATTCATGTAAAAGTACCCAGTACTGTGAGTGGCACATAGTACACATTCTTTCAAATGCTAGTGATTAGTATTATGATTAACACCTGATCCCCTCACAGAGCTTTAAAACTGAATAGGACCTAAAAATGTTCTGCTTGACTAGGTTGCCCAGCAGGGACCCAGGAGTTCCAGCCTTGCTACTGGTTCAGTATTTTAACTGGCGTCAGTGAGCAGAACTGACGAAACCTCTGGCTCTCCATCCAACTAGTCTGGAAGAGGAGGCCAGATGGAGCCCTGAATTATCATCAGCAGGGGAGAGGATTGTCTCAAGCTGAGTGGGGCTCAAGAGGTCCCAGAAGAGTAGGTAAATCTCCAAAGGAAGGAGTGGGTTTTATGGCAAGCCCACCCTGTGGTTCAACTTATCTTCTCCACACTATTTTCCTACCCAGCCACTCAGACAGTCTTTAATTTTTATTTTTATGTTTATGAGAAAAAGGAAGGGAAGAAAAAAACTAGTACTTATCCTTCTCCACAACAAGTTCCAACACAAAAACATAACTGCCCTTTCAATAAGCAAGTATTTTTGGAATTCCTTAGTTCAAATGAAATTACATGGTTCACATACCCAAAGCATTTTTTTCCAACTGTTTTTTTTCCCAACTGGCTTTTTCCCTAGTTGTAAAGACCAGACTTTTGTAAAAACTCAAACTTTCATTTAAGTTCAGCCATGCAGGATATAAAAGCTGGATGGATCCTGCTTAGGTGTTTCTCTGTTGCTAAACATCTCTATGTAGCTAATAGCAAGAACAGATTTTGGGAGGAGGATGCAGAGGGCATGGGGAGCCCTGTGAAGCCACATAAAACAACAATAAGAGAAACTTTGAGAAAAAAGTTTATTGTATTTTTCAAATAGCAGAAAACAATCATTTTTCAATTCTTAAGATTTATTTCAGTATAATGCTATATTTTTCTAAATTGCTCATTGTTAACAAAGACTATCATTGAAATTCCAAAAATTTAAAAATGTTTAGCCACTAACATTTACCAACCCTTGATTTAAAAAAATAGTGGCCTTCTTAATTAAAATAAACATGCTTTCAAAAATGGGCACTGGAAGGAGAGTCACCGCATAGAGAGGAAGAGCTGTGTCTTATATTCCCTGTGATGTTGTTGGCCTGGGGTAGAGGGCGCTGCTCCCCTTTTTTAACATTGGCCTAATCCAGAACAATAGACCTGTTTGGTCCCAAAAGTGCTTCCTTACAAACTGCCTCTTCCCTAATCTCTGCCTCAGAGTCTGCTTCCCTGAGAACACAATTTGTGACAGGTACCCACAGCCCAGGTGTACATATCTAAACACCTTAACTCCTCAAGTCTAACCCCAAAAGAGTAAAGGAAGAGAAAGTCAAAGCAGATTATTATTGTCTATATGTGGAACTGTCTCACGTTTAACTGGCTAGTGGTTTTAAGGATCATTCCCTTGAGGGAGGAAGACTGCCTCCTCTCTTTTGAGGTCTCTGAATAATAACTGTGTCAGAATATAACTCAATAAGCACAATGTTTATAAAATATGGGTGGTTAGGGCATTTTGTTGTGAACTATCCTGTAAGTAGAGTCAAAGTAAAGTAGCAAAAAAGAATAGAGAGTACGACTTAAATAAAAATGAAAGAATTACTCACTTTGTAAAAAACACATTACTGAAAAAGTGGACTGTGAATCATATTTTGGTGAATTAAATTATATTTTAAAGTCAGCAGTGAAATTCGCCATTTTAAGATTTTTATGACAAATAGTTTAAAGAGAAAAAGTTGCAAATTTAAATCACTGCCTTCCAATTTCTTATTTTATAAAACTAGATTTTTCACTTACTGAAATGATTTAAAGTATTTATTATTCAAAATCTAAAACCACAGCAAAACTTCTAATATAAAATTACATTAAACTCCAGCTAATTTGGCACAATGTTTTTAGATAACGTACATGGGGAGAAAAAGTCACTTCGAGTTAGATGTTGTAATGTTCTTGATGAGCCAAACTCCCAGTATTGAAACTTGGTTGTATTATTATTGCTCAAAATAAATGCATTGACAAGGACTTATAATTTTCTCCTTTAAATCATTTTAATTCTAATGTTTTGTTTTCGTAATAGATTTAAACTTCATCCTGGTTGAGTAGTCAACAGGGGAGAAGTGAAGGTTAGGAATTTACTTATCCTCTTCTGCACAAGAGTGTATTTGCCCCTAGATTAGTAGGCACAGAGTAACCATGGATAATTCCATACTAGATTTGGATAGAGTGAGAACTTGGCATTAGCTCAAAGGCAGCAATTTACATTTAAATAAAATGAACATTTGGATACAGTGCTGAAATTTGGGTAAAATTATATTATAAAGATTCAGGAGGAAATCAATCCTAAAATCATATCTATTTGCAGTAGCATGAGGAACTTCCTTTGGAGAATAATAATGGAAGTTGATTTGTAATTGCAAAGCTAACTAAGCCTACTAATGTGACATCATCAGGGCAAGTCACAAGTACATGGGTCAGGAACGTCCCTTGGAGAGGAAGAATAACATGTACCCAGATCCAAAATATTGACATGGACTCTTTTGAGAAGAGTTTCAGATGCATACAGATCTTTCTTAACAATAGGTTGGCAGAGTACAGGTCACTTCCCTTCTCTGGGCCTCTTGGACCTCTCATGTGAAAAGACAAGACATTTAGCAGGCAATGAGAAGACAACAGTGAAGGGGTGGCCATATTTCCTTGTATTGAGCAGATGTGGGCAGGCTCATAGCTTCTTCAGCTTCCTTAGATCTTCTGTTTCAGCTTCTCCAGCTCTTGGATCAGGTGTGTATTTAACTTCAGGAGTGGCACTAGAGGTTTAGAAGTGCTGAGAGATTAATACAGATTCCAGTCCATCCTTATGGGTTCCAGTTTGTCCTTGCTTCCTCCACTTCACATCCTGCCTGCCTGTCCTGTGGGCTTCAGCTCCAGCATTAGACACAGGAACAACAGCCCCACACAGACATTATAAACAGCTGCAGCAATTGCATGCAGCAAAATCCCCACGGTAAATCCCTTATTGTGTTTACTTTTCACAGTGGCTCTGCTCTTCTGAACAAATGCTGACTGCTACACTTGGATTGGATTTTTTTTGGTGGGGGGGTGGTGGTTCTTTTACTATTACAAAAAAAAAAAAACACGCCACCATAAATATTCATGTTTGTATTTTCTGGTGTACTTTTGCAAGAATTCCTCTACAATATATACCTGCGAGTACAGACGGCTGGATTGAAGAGTATTCAAGCATTCAATTTTATAAGATAAAGCCAAACTCTATTCCAGAGTGGTTGTGCCAATATATACTCATACCAGCATTTAACTTCTTAAAAAAGTTCTACTTGATCCAAGTCTTTGCAATTACTTAGTATAATAATACTCCTTAATTTTATCCCATCTGAAGAGTATAATATGATTTCTTACAGTGTTAATTAACACTTCTATGATTACTAGTGAAGATGGAGAATTTTTAAATAGTTTTATTTTTTGTCTTTCCTCTTCTGCAAAATGACTATTTATGCCATTTACCCGTTTTTGTATGTCATTGCTTGATGTTTATTGATATACAAAAGGAGTCCTTTATATATTCTGGAAACAAATCCTCTAGGGTAATATGCAGTGGTGTGCTGGAGCTAGCTTGTACAGTCTCACCAGAGCGATTCCCTGCACCTCTTCCTAACTCTGTGTTCAGCGATGTCATGTTGACAGCTTGAAACAGGCCTTAATGGGAGTATATCCTCCATGGAAATGATCAAACCCTACAAATAACGTTTTTTCCCCCTTGAAAAGCTAGTTTTTAAACATTTACCAGCATACCACTAATTATACATGTTGCAAATATATACTATTAGTTTGTGGCTTGTCTACAAAGTCTTTTGTGGGGTCTTTTGAAGAACAGAAATCGTTAATTTTAATATGGCCAAATTTGTCGATCTTTTTAGTTTTGGATAAGTTTTTTTGCATGTGCTTTGTTTAAGAAATTCTTCTCTACCTCAGAGACATAAAGATATTATCTTGATTATCTGCTATTTTCTTTTAGATATTAACAAATATCAGCTTTCACATCAAAGTGAAAGTTTAAAATATCTAGCATTGACTTCTTATGTATTGTGTGGTACAGGAATCCAATTGCATTTTTCTCCCTATATTGTCCCAGCACCACTTACGAACTAATCCTTCTTTTCCATAGTCTATACAAAACCACTTCTGTTATATATTATGTCCATATATGTGTGAGTCTGTTTCTGGAATCTCTGTTATTACATTAATCTATTTGTCCACACTCTGTTTATTATCACTTTAAAATTAAAGTCTTCAAATCTAATAGAGTAAGTCTTTCTACCTTATTCTTCCTCAAAAGGGTCTTTGTTAAATTTTGACATTTGTTCATCTATACAAATTTTACAATCAGTTTATCAGACTTTTGGGAAAAAAGCCATTAGGATTTGGAATTAAATTACGTTTACGCTATAGATCAAATGGGGAGTATTGACAGCTTTACAATAGAGTCTTCCTCTTGAACATTCTTCATCAATTATTTCTGTAATAAGTATTCTTTGATGTTTATCAAATAAAGTTTAAGATATTCCATATCGGTCTTATATAACTTGCATTAGATGTAGCTTATGTTTTTTATTGCTATGGTAAACTGCATATTTTTTTTAAAAATTATATTTTCTAATGGTTTGTTACCAATGCTTAGTAATATATTTGATTGTGCATATTGGTCTTTTTAGCTTTGTTATTATACTTCCTTTTTTTCTTTAGGACACTTGTTAGGAAATCCAGTATGAAGTTGAATAGAATTAAACTGGCTCTTTATCTTTATCCTGATTTTTTAGAGTCTGCTTTGCAGTTTTCCATCACTGGGAGTATTATTTGCTGCATCTTCTGAGATGATCATATGAGGTCAGACAATTCATTTTGGGAACTCATCCTAGAAAAAGTGTTACATACCTCATTGCTGAGTACCACTACAGTCACCTTAGCAGTACTCCCCTGGGGAAGCCATGCACTGATGCCAGTGCATAGTCCACCCTTCAAAGCAATTTTGGAACTCTCTTTCTGGAATGGCCATCAGACCTATCATCGTGCCCCAAATCTGACAAGTTTGCGAACTTGCTACCATGTGCTTACATTGGCAGCACTGTGCAAACAACTTGGGACATCTTTCCCTGTGGGAAGACTTTCAAATATTGATTATGTTTCTTTAGTTGTAAGAAAACTCAGGTTCTGTGTTCTTGAATAAGTTTTGTTAAGTTATATTTTTCAAGGAATATGTCCATTTCACTTAAGTTTTCAAATGACCGACCTAAATTGATGCATTTAAAAAATCTTTGGACTGGAGAGGAGGTCCCTAAAGCCTCTCCCAGAAAACACAACTGAACAACCACCCAGGAGCCAAGAAAGAGGACCCTGGGTGACAAAAAATGGCAGCTGAGACATCCATGCATTGCAAGTAAACACCTAAGGGTTGGAGAGAAAGGGGCGAGCAGAAGAGAGGGGAGGGAGCAAAGACGGATCGCAACAGGACCCGATCGCCTGGCTGAGGGGAGAAGCCAAGAGGCAACAAGAGGAAAAGCCCTAGCAAAGCGGCAAAACAGTGGGAGTCTGTTGGGGAGCTGGGCTGGGGACCTGGAATTTGGAGCGGCAAGTTGGGGACAGAGTTTGGGAGCCAGCCTCTGGAACTCTTGAGTGGTAGCAGGGCTGAGCAAGGACTCTGAACTACAGAGATGACATCTTGGCTCTAGGCTCCCTTGGGACCCACAGCACAGGCGTGCGCTGCTCCTGCACAGGGCTGCGGTTCCTGATCCTAGCCCGCTGCGGGGTGAACTGGCTGCCACGTGGACAGCGCACAGCCACTCCACGGGGCTAGAGCTCCCATTCTGACCTGCTGCAGAGGTGGACCGGCTGCCAGGGCGGCATGTGCGGCTCCTGCAGCTCCCATTCCAGGCCCGCTGCAGAGGTGAGCCAGCTGCCTTCCTACTGCGGGGTCAGACCCACAGCTTCGGACTTGTGTGCATGCCTGCTCACGTGCCCCTGGGTCCTAAAAGCAGTGTGAGCCCGCAGAATCTGCCCCAACATTTGGTCACGGAAGCAGGCTCGGGAAGAAAGGTGGATTTGATAGCATTCGCCCCAGCCAGCAGAAGCAGCCTTGGCCCGCATCACCCAGCTTCCCCAGCATAGGGCAGAAGGTGAAGCTGCCCCAGTGTGCCTTTTGTTGGCTTCTCCCCTTTCCTACAACCTCCCCAACCAACTAACTAACTATAGGAAACAGAGGGACCATGATAGATGCGCAGTGCCTCCAAATGTAGCAGGAGACCAGAAATAAGAAATAAACAACCCCTCTCTCTCCCAAAACTTGCCCCCCAAGTACCACCTCGTGTCTGCCCTATACCAAGACACCACAAAAGTACCAATCTGGGCTCCTGGGCAATACTGAACATAACGCCCTCATGTCAAAGAGGAAGAACCCAGCAGACAGGATGAATTCCATAAAAACTAAAACTCCTCAGAAAGAACAGGAAATTTATCAAGACAGATTCTTAGACCTAGAAGTTTCCTAATTAAGTGACAGAGAATTTAAAGTAGCCATTCTAAAGGCTGTGAGAGAAATGAAAACATATTGGCAAAGCACCATGGCTGAGATAAACAACATAAAAAAAGACATGAATGACATAAAAAAGGAACTCCATGAACTAAAGGAACAATTTAACAAAGAAATTCAAAACATAAGGAAGATTGAGATGGAAATGCGAGAGATGAATAATCCAATAAAAGGAGTGAGAAACGAAATAACTGCCATAGGAAACAGGACCAACCAGATGGAGGAAAGAATTAGTGATATCGAAGATCAGAACATGGAAACAGCTCAGAAAGAGGAAGAGAGGGAATATAGAACCAAAAGGATTGAAAGAACTCTGCAAGAACTATCTGACTCCATGAGACAAAACAACATCAGGATAATAGGAATAGAAGAAGGGGTAGAGCATTCTACAGAGAGCATACTCAAACAAATCATAGATGAGAACTTTTCAAACCTATGGAAAGATCTGGAACCCCCAAGTTCAAGAAGAAAACAGGTCCCATAGATACCTAGACCCTAACAGGTCTTCTCCGAGACACATGGTACTAAAGATGTCCAAAACTAAAGACAAAGAGACAATTCTCAAGGCAGGCAGGGGAAGAAGAACTATAACCTTTATAGAGGAAAACCCATCAGACTGGCATCAGATTTCTCAGCAGAAACTCTGCAAGCCAGGAGGTAGTGGAATCCAATATTCAAAAATTTAAAAGAGAGGAACTTCCAGCCAAGAATAAATTATCCAGCAAAATTATCTTTCAGATATGAAGGTGGAATAAAGACCTTCTCAGACACACAAAAGCTGAGAGAATTTGCCAGCACAAGGCCAGCACTCCAAGAAATACTGAAGGGGGCTCTTCGGCCTGAAACAAAACATCAGGAAAAATGGAACAAAGTTGGGGCAACAAGAAAGAAACAAAAATAAAACAAAAACAAGCAAAGAAATAAGTAATGGCCACAGGAAATCCTCACATATCCATCGTCACTCTAAATGTTAATGGACTGAACTCACCAATAAAAAGACACAGAGTAGCAGACTGATTAAAAAACCGAACACATCCATACGCTGTCTCCAAGAAACACACCTCAGCCATAAGGACAAACACAGACTCAGAGTAAAAGGATGGGAAATAAGACTTCAAGCAAATGGGAACCAGAGAAAAGCAGGAGTTGCCATTCTGATATCTAATGAAATAAACTTCAGGTTAAAAAAGATAGTAAAAGACAAGGATGGACATTACATAATGATAAAAGGCACAATACAACAACAAGAAGACTTGACTCTAATTATTATATATGCTCCCAACCAGGATGCACCAAAATATACAAAGAAACTACTAACAGATTTGAAAGGAGAAACTGATGAACACACGATCATTGTAGGAGACTTAAACACTCCGCTAACAGCTATGGACTGATCATCCAAACAGAAAATAAATAAGGAAATAACAACTGTAAATGACACATTACAGCAATTGGACATAATTGACATTTACAGGACACTTCATCCAGCAAAAAGAGACTATTCCTTCTTTTCTAGTGCACATGGAACATTCTCAAGGATAGATCACATGCTGGGACACAAAAGTAGCCTCAGCAAATTCAAGAAGATCGAAATCATACCAAGTGTATTCTCAGACCAAAAAGCTTTGAAATTGGAGATCAACTGTAAAAGGAAAGCAGAAAAAAAACACATATACATGGAGATTAAACAACAGCTTATTTTAAAATGACTGGATAAAAGAACAAATAAAAGATGAGATTAAAAAATATATAGAAACTAATGACAATGAAAATACAACATATCAGAATTATTGGGACACAGCGAAAGCAGTAATAAGAGGGAAATTTATATCACTACAGGCCTATCTTAAGAAACAAGAAAAATCACAAGCAAACATCTTAGCATCCCATCTTAAAGAACTAGAAAAAGAAGTGCAGACAAAACCCAAAGTCAGCAGAAGGAAAGAAATAATAAAAATTAGAGCTAAACCAATTAGAGAACAGAAGGACAATAGAAAAAAATTAATATTATGAAGAGCTGGTTCTTTGAGAAAGTCAACAAAATTGACAAACCCCTGACTAGACTAATCAAAGGACAAAAGGAAAGGACACAAATATCCAAAATTAGAAATGAAAGGGGAGAAATTACCACTGATACCACAGAAATACAAAGGATTATAAGAAAATATTATGAAGAACTTTATGCCACTAAATTTAACAACCTAGAAGAAATGGACAAGTTTCTAGAAACTTATAGCCTACCAAGACTGAACCAAGAAGAACTAGATAATCTAAATAGATCAATTGATGGTGAAGAGATTAAAACGACTATCCATAATCTCCCTAAAGGCAAAAGCCCTGGACCAGATTGTTTCACCAATGAGTTTTACCAAGCATTCAAAGAAGAATTAACACCTATTCTCCTCAGACTCTTCCAAAAAATTGAAGAGGAAGCAATACTTCCTAACTCATTCTATGAGGCCAACATTACCCTAATACCAAAGCCTGGCAAAGACAACACAAAGAAAGAAAACTATAGACCAATATACAGATGCAAAAATTCTAAACAAAATATTTGCAAACAGAATACAACAATGCATCAAAAAGATGATACATCAAGATCAAGTGGGATTCATCCCAGGAACACAAGGATGGTTCAACATAAGAAAATCAATCCATGTGATACACCACATAAACAAAATAAAAGATAAAGAGCATATGGTCATTTCAATTGATGCAGAAAAAGCTTTCGACAAGATATAGAACCCATTTATGATCAAAACACTAAATAAAATAGGTATAGAAGGAAAGCATCTCAACGTAATAAAGTCCATATATGACAAGCCCTAGGCTAACGTCATACTGAATGGGGAAAAGCTGAAGCCTATTCCCCTAAAATCAGGAACAAGACAGGGATGCCCCTTGTCACCACTGCAATTTAATATAGTACTGGAAGTTCTAGCCACAGCAATCAGGCAAGAGAAAGGAATAAAAGGTATCCAAATTGGGAAAGAAGAGGTCAAATTGTCACTGTTTGCAGATGACATGATCCTTTATATAAAAAATTCCAAAGATTCCACCAGGAAACTATTAGAAACAAGAAACGAAAATAGTGAAGTCGCAGGATACAAAATCAATGAAAAATAATCAACAGCATTCCTATATACAAACAACGAATTCACAGAAAAAGAAATGAGCGAGTCAATTCCCTTTGCTGTCACAACAAAAAGAATGAAATACCTGGGAATTAACAAAAAACGTGACAAACTTATACACGGAAAACTATAAGACACTTTTGAAAGAAATTGAAACAGACTTTAAGAGGTGGAAAAATATCTTGTTCATGGATAGGAAGACTTAATATTGTTAACATGGTCATTCTGCCCAAAGCAATCTACAGATTTAATGCAATACCCATCAAAATCCCACAATCATACTTTCGTGAAATAGATAAAAGAATTAGTAAATTTATATGGAACCATAAAAAACCTCAAATTGCCAAAGCAATACTACATAAAAAGAATAAGGCTGTTGTCATTACATTCCCTGACTTCAATTTATATTACAAAGCATCAATAGTCAAAACAGCTTGGTACTGGCAGAAGAACAGAAATATAGACCAATGGAATAGAACTGAAAACCCAGAAATAAACCCACAAATTTATGGACAAATAATTTTCGATAAAGGAGCAAAAATCATACAATGGGGAAAAGACAGCCTCTTTAGTAGGTGGTGCTGGGAAAACTGGAAAACAAATGCAAAAGAATGAACTTGAGCAGTGAACTCTCTCCATATACAAAAGTTAACTCGAAATGGATTAAAGACCTTCATATCAGACCTGCAAGAATAAATTGTATAAAAGAAGACATTGGTATTAAACTTATAGACCTAGGACTCAAGGAAGACTTCATGATCCTGACCTCAAAGGCAAGGGAAGTAAAAGCAAAAATAAATGAATGGGATTATATTAAACTAAAAAGCTTCTGCACAGCAAAAGAAACCATCAACAAGGCAAAGAGACAGCCAACTGAATGCGAGAAAATATTTGCAAATAACACATCAGATAAAGGTCTAATATCTAAAATATATAAAGAACTAATAAGACTTAACAACAAAAAAACAAACAACCCAATTAAAAACTGGGCAGAAGAACTAAACAGACACTTCTCCCACGAAGAAATACAAATGGCCAGCAGACATATGAAAAAATGCTCATCCTCATTAGCTATCAGGGAAATGCAAATCAAAACCACAATGAGATACCACCTCACATCTGTGAGAATGGCTACTATCAACAAGACAAGGAATAACAAGTGCTGGAGAGGACGTGGAGAAAAAGGAACTCTGGTACACTGCTGGTGGGAGTGCAAACTGGTACAACCACTGTGGAAGACAGTGTGGAGGTTCCTCAGAAAATTGGGAATGGAGCTACCCTTTGGCCCAGCAAACCCCCTTCTGGGGATCTACCCAAAAGACTTGAAAACCTTTGTCTGCAAAGACTTATGTACACCAATGTTCATTGCAGCGATGTTCACAGTGGCCAAAACATGGAAACAACCAAAGTGCCCTGTGACAGATGACTGGATAAAGAAGCTGTGGTACATATACACAATGGAATATTACTCAGCTGTAAGAAAAGATGAAATATTGCCATTTGCAACAAAATGGATGGACCTGGAGATCATCATGCTTAGTGAAATAAGCCAGATAGAAAAAACAAAGAACTGTATGACTTCACTCATATGCAGAATATAAAACTGAAAGCAACAAAGAGAAAAGAAATGAACAAACAAACAAACCCATGGACACAATTAATAGTTTAATGTTTATTTGGGAACGAGTGGGTTAGGGAGGGGAGTAAGGGGAGGGGGTGGGAGAGGAGGGAGAGGAAGCTAAATATAAGGTGATGGAAAGAGAACTCAAAATATATATATATATATATATATATATATATATATATATATATATATATATATATACCTTTGCTATCTTTGATTCTGTCCCTTTCACGTCTAATAATGCTTATTTGTTTTCCTCCCCCCTTTTTTTCTTGCTCAGTCTCAGCAGAAATTTTTCTATTTATAAAACAGAACTGTTAATGGATTCTCTCTTTTGTATCCTTGTTTACTTTTTCTTGAGCTGTGTTCTCTTTTTCTACTTCTTCTTCCTTGCTTTTCTCTATTGCTTTTCCTAACTTCTTAAATTGAGCACATAGGTCACTAATTTTCAACCTTTATTCTTATCTAACATAAGCATTTAAATTAATAAATTTCCCTTAAAGAACCATTTTAACTGTATCCTACAGGATATTGTAGGTACTATTTTTATTATCATTCGGTTTTTAGTATTTTGAATTTTTCATTATTGTTTTTTCTTTGGCGTGCTATTTATCTCTAAGTATGTTTCAGTATTTTCAAATATATGGGGAATTTTACAAATTTATCTTTTTTTATTTTGCCACCCTAACTCCATCAATTGTAGTTTGCCTTCCAAGATCAGTCATTGTTAACAGTTGCTTGTGTATCCTATTAAAGATATTCAATGCATTTGAAAGCATAAATTAATACATATTTATTCTTTTGTAAAAAACAATGAGAGCATTCTATAACATTGTATTGGATCTTTTTTCTACTCGGTATATCTTAGAATTATTCTATATCCACATCTATAGATATACCTCATTTTTTGTACTTGCTAGCATTCTGTTGCATAGATGCACCATAACCTATTTAACTAGTCCTCTAGTAATGAGACATTTCAGTTATTTTTGCTATTATAAACAATGCTGCAATAAGTGACTATGTGCATAGGATAAATTCCTAGGAGTAGAACTGTTGGACCAAACAGAACACATTTTGACACATATTGCCAGATTGTTCTTAAAGCTGATACACCAATTTACATGCTCATTATGCAGTGAGTGCTCATTTTTCTCACAGAACGCTCAGACATTTTTTATTGTTATCAATTTGATAATTAAAAAGGATACTCTATTATTGTATTAACTTTTGATTAAGAAAAAAGATCGTAAAAGTTATTTTAAAAAATCTTCAGGGGTTCCACAGAGGAAGAAACTTCTGTTTGGGAATGAGGCGCGGGGGAATTCTTGAAGGAAGTAACCCTTAAGCAGGGTCTAGAGTAATCGAACTATGCAGCAGAGATGGAGGCAAGGAGCAAAGCACTGAAGGCACAAGCAGTGTAGGGAATGCAGTCAGAGCAAGGCACAGAGATGGAAAATTGTAACTTAGTTCGTCTAAAGTGGAGGGAGCACATCCTGAGTAATGAAGGAAATAGATTTAGTAGGCAGTAAGGAATCGCGAAGGCAGGGCTCACTGCCCATTACAACTACTTGGGGTGGGGCTTGGGGCTTAAAAAAAGTCAATGACGGAGTCTCATCTTAGATCAATTAAATTAGTCTCCTGTCGCAGTTTCTTAAAACTCCCCAGGGGGATATTATTTTGTAGCCAGGGTTGAGATCACTGCATTTAGAACATATGAATGAGGGAATGACAAACTCAACAGTGGGCTTATGGAAGGTTTACAGTCTTAGATTATTTAACAGTTTTACATATAAAAAATCATAACTACTTAGTTCAAAATTGAATTTAAGTAAATTTCCACCATCACTTTGGGACAGAGAGCATGAAAGTTCCAGGATAGAATGAGACTGCTCAGAACTCAGTGAGGCATTGCTTTGACACTAGGTGGAGCTGTGGATTGTGATTTAGGTGAAAACCTCATGCTTCAGAAATACCCTGAATTTGGAGCCAGGGAGAGACTTAGAAGCCGTCTGTTCTAATCCTTCATTTTATGTTTTATTTTTAAATTTATTTTATTGTGTGTGTAAAATTGACTACTTTTCAAATGTTATCTATGCATATAGTTTTAAGTGTGCAAGGTAAAAATGGTATATAGTCTTTTCAGTAGATATTCTCTAGTGTCTGCCCTCCAAATCTACTGTTCACTCCTGGGACCCAAATAGGCTCAACTCCAAGGCCACATTAACAGTGTCCTTGAACTCGGGCTTCTGGTTGAGTTTGCCCATGGGGCAGCACTGGCAAGAGATCTGAGGGCAGGAGGAGAATGGAGTCAGGGTATTTATTTCCCCTGCTCCTTCCTTGCTGATCTGTGTGTTCATCTAGAGAAGACTGCAGCTTCTGTCTAGTGGCTGCTTCTATACTTACTGTTCTCTCTTTGGGTTCAGGTAACCAGTTACTACTTCCCTTGCTTCTTAGGGCATAGGCATTGTAATTATCTCTTTTTCTAGTTATCCTAAAGGTGGGCACATCACCATTCTTTGTTGGTTGCCTTAGCACTGTTCACATCTCTATAAATCATTTTTTTCATTAAACTCCTTTTCATTATGGTTTTTGAGTGTGCCATGTATTTCTGGTTGGGATCCTAACTGGTATAGGCCACCTCCTCATTTCTCTGTGCCCCATCCACCCCATTCTCCTGAAGCAACCAATTCTATAGGTTTCCTGTATGTATGCACATACAAGCATAAAGGACTATATACAAAGGCTGTTCAGAAAGTATCTAGCCATGTAATATGAAAATAGAGGCATTTATGGCTGATTTTTTTTTCTGGACAGCCCTTGTATATTCCCATTACCTTTATTTACTCTAATTATAGCACACTATATACCCAGTTCAGCACTGTAGGTTTTTTTAATGTAACAACATATTCTAGAAATCACTCTATAGTGATTTGCCTTACTCTTTTTGTGGCTGCATTATATTCCATTTTGTGGATATACGAGTATAATCATTTTTAGCAAGTTTCCTATCAACAGACATTTAGGTTGTTTCCAGTCATTGGCTATTACAAAATGTTGTTACAAGCAATAGTCTTGTACATGACATGACCTTTTCCCTTTACTTCATGTATGAGGGAAATGAAACTGAAAGAGATTAAGTTGTTGAAGTCAATTCTCGGCAGAGCCCATGTCACCATAGTCATAAGTTAGTAGGATGAGAGTACAGTGAGCTGCACAATGAGGTCTGAATCTTGCAGAGTGACCCTACCCAAAATTTACCAGACATTTCCATTCTTCTTAAATTTCCACCCTCATACTTTCATCCCTAGTGTGGTAGTTACAAGAATTGACTTTAGAGCTACATTGCCAAGGTATGTCTCCTGCTCCATTATTAATTGGCTGTGTGACCTTAGACAAGTCACTTAGCTTTGTGGTGTCTCAGTTTTCTCAACTATAAAATGGTTTTCTATCTCATGGTGCTGTTGAGACCATTGTGTGGTTGGAACAGTTCCTGGCAAATAGAGTAGACTCTCAGTTAACTGGCACCCATGGGGATTGGTTGATGCTGGATATGTAAACAGACTCTCAAGCAACCAGCACTCTCAAGCCACCAGCAAAATGTTTGAGAGTCCCAGTTGCTGAGTTCTTGTTAACAGAGATTCTACTGTATTAAGAGCCATACAAGCACTGGCTTTTATTAGTGGTGTTATCATTCCTTTGGTTTGTGACTAGCATTTAAATATTAGTATTTAAGTACAACAGGAGAGAGCTAACTCATTGTATCTCATTACTAGTTTATTTTTTAAAAACAGATTATCTGAGATAATCAGATAATTTCTTAAGAGCAGATGTGGATGAAGAAATTTGGGTAAAAAAATTAGGGAACTGAGGACCTAAAAAATGAATTCTAAAATAGAAGGGAGTTTCTAAAGATAACTGCCCACGTCATAATTTCATTTTGGTTTTCCTGTTCACATGTACTTAAAACAGTGTGACCCACAAATCTATCTGTCTACTGGACATCCTCCTCAGATATCTTACAGTTCCAAAGTAGACTCACTGTTTACAAGCTCTCTACCATTCATCACCCTTTCCCAACACAACCAAATGCAATCCTCCTCTCACAGTCTCACACCACATTTAGGTTAGTCAATTTAAAAATCTCAGCATCACCCTTGATTCCTGTCTTTCATGTCTTTCATGACAAATTTGTTATCAAGCTCTGTAAATGATTTTTTCTTAATAATTTTCAATTTCATTCCCACCTCTTTCTCTCTGTCTCCTCTGAGACTATCTTAAAGCAGACTCTTGTTATTTCTATGGGCCATTGCAGTCGGTGTTCTCTCCTCCCTTTTTCTTTTTCTTTCTTCCCTTGGAAAATACATATCAAATGGTTCTCATTTACCAGACCTTGTGCTGGCACAGGGAGGGGATGCATAAAATGAATAAAACGGAAGGATCCTAAATCTAACTTTAACTTAATCCTGATCCTTAAATCATGAAATTTATAATCTGGAGAGTCAGATATTAAACATACAATCATACAATAATTGGTTTAGGATATCAGAGATCTTGTTTTCTGCTCTATGCTTCCCCTGACAGAAAGTATACACGTTGCTTTGTGTCCTGGAGATCAGGGCTTCCTAGTCTCAGGGTGGCATTATAACCTTTGCTTCAGAAAGTCTTTGGGATAGTACAGACTGGAATTCTGGATGGGAAGAGGAAAGGAAGAAGCGTGACCCTAAGGAGAAGGGAGAATGCACAAGACTGGCATGGATAGGGAATTGAGGGGAACAAATTTGCAGTAGATTCTGTTAGAGTTGGGATCTGACTGCACTTTTGCACATAAGTCCAAAGAGGATGAAGACCTCTGACGGGGGAGGCATGGATGGATGCCTATGATAGCCTGGCCTGAGCATGTGGGCAAGAGCAGTGGCAAAATCCCTGTGACAGACCTGTGATCTAGAGAGAGGACCCTTGTGGGAGCATCTGTGTAGCCAACAAGGGCAATAAAGGCCAACACATGCTAAAGGACCAGCTGGAGATGTACAGCAAGTGGCACAGCAGCTAAGGGACCAAAGACCAGGCTCTCCCCCATTTTCATGCCCTAAGCTCTAGAATGACCATTTTGGGGTTGGGGGTGGTAAATGCCGTTTCCTTTGTGTAAGACAATACAATGCTGACTTCAGGTCATGGGCCTTATTTGTGAGTCATTTCCAGACAGGGCAGACAGGCTAATTAATTTCTATTCTTTTCTTTTTTAAAAGAAAATAAGCCGAAAAGAAAATACACTTTTTTAAAGTCACAAATTAGTTGTGTATCATGAACATGCCATGAGTCTTCTTGGGTCTCAGTTTCCTTGTTTGTAAAATGTAGGGGATGATGTTCCAGCTCTACTATCCAAAGGTTTTATGTGGTCTTGCCCAAAGAATCGAATTGGTAGTACAATTACTTGAGGGTTTCTTTCTTTGCTTTAATCATGTTAGTTACACTCCTAGTTGAAAAATGAAAGCCAATGAGATTTATCTACATCACCAGCTAATACAATTTTTATAATTTCTGCTCATTTATTTAAACTCCTGTGGATGAAATATGCAGTTAGCAGTAAAGCTGAGACACAAAGTTGTTGCATCAGGAGGACATGACCTGCCTTTGAGGTAGATGGTGTGAAATCGATACTCAAGAGAACTTCTCACCTGTAGCTTGTTGCTTTGAAGGGAGAGGGAAGGAAACCTTTAAACCTAAGAAACTCTTCATGTCTCCTTCTGCTACTACAGATAAGAGTGTTAGTCTCCATTATGCCCCTTCACAGTGAACAAGTCTTCAAGGGTGAATAGGCAGCTTCTCTTGTTGGCCTTGGGAAAGGAAGTTGTACGGGAATGCAGCTTTATTAAACTCAGCAATCAGTAACTCAAGTGGATAAATTGGAGGAGGGTGGCTAGAAGGAGTCAATTTTATAACTGGGCAAATAGGTTGCTAGATGAGACAATCAAGCATAGTAGTTAGAGATAAGGGCTCTGAGACAGAATGCCAGGTTCCTATCGTAGCTTTGCCACTTACTAACTCTGTGACTCTGGGCAAATTACTTTGTTCCTTACATGCAAACAGGATAGAAATGGTATCTAGCTCATAGGAGGATTACGAGGATTTTGTTATGAAGAGTAAATGAGTGAGTAGTTGTAAAGCACAAGGAATAGTTCCTGACAGGCAGTGAGAACTTTGTATTTCTTTTTATTATTGTTGCTGTTATTTATATGCCAAGCCATGCATATTGACTCAAACACTTTTGGTGCTTAAATCAAAGTTGATGTTTGGAGCTTCAGAACTCAGAGTCAAAGCCACTTCATATCATAGAATAAGACATTTAGCAGCCTATGATGTGGTCTCCAAAGGAGTTAGATTGTTTCAGATTTCTTTGGAGAACAGGGAAAGAAGTAAAAAAAGAAGAGCTGAGTAAAAAGGAAAAATGATATGGAAACAAAAAGGAAGAAATGGCTTTTTACTGACATTCTAAGTAATCAAATTTCTGGAGTCCATCTTTTTCAAAAGGATACATCTGGATTGCTTGATAAATCATGTTCTGGGATTTCTCTAACCTTCCTGAAGGGAATTCTTTTTTGTCACAACCAATATTTGAGAAGGTGCTTTTAGCTTTCCTCCAACATGCAGAAACAGCAAACAAATGTGTCAAATACTTTCCAACCTGTTTGAAAAAAATCATGTAACAGATCATCCATTGAAAGTAATGATCAATGGTCACATAGTTTCCTAATCTTTGAATTTGACATTTAAAATTTCCAGATTATTTTACTTGCCCAATTCCACTGATCGTCAGAGTATAAGAGCATAGCCTGCATTTAGTTCACTTAATGACTATATGAACACAGTTTTTCATGTGTTGATTTTCTCTATGACTTGAAAATCTACAGCAAAATATTAGTAAGTTTATGGTAGTTGGTAGCATTGGAGGGATCCTTCTTTTTTGAACTTTTATGCTTTCTAAATTGAGCTTACATTTTAAAATAATTGAGAGCCTTTTAAAAGTTAATATTTGCTATTTGGCATATTTTCTTTGGAAAAAAGTTAACTTGCCTGTATTCCTTCTAGAATGACCCAGGAAATAAGTACAGAAAATCAACATATTTTATTGCCTTGAAAAGAAGAAACTTTGCAATTACCCAATTCTTGACTCCTGTAGGTCATGGGTGATTATCGATGTTAAGTCTCATGTTTGTGATGTGTCAGAAAGACCATGATCACAAAGCTGGTCCTAGATAATTGGACTAGAAAGTTCCTTCGATGAAAAGATTAGGCCCAAAATTCTCTCAATTTCTTCCTAATCATTTACTGCAATGGCTCTGAGGTGATGAAGATCTGGGATTACATTTTGGTAAGAGATAAATTAGAATTTGGAGATCTTATCCTACTTTTCTTACTTTCTCTGTGTGTGCGTGTGCGTGTGCGTGTGTGTGTGTGTGTGATTTTGGTTTTGTTTTGAGTAAATTTTATCCTGAAGTCACATGATAGTATACAATATTCGAGATTCTCAGTTCTCCTTACTACAGAACCAGTCATAGTTTCAGAAACTGACCTTAATGAGAACAACATGATGTAAGAAGGCAAAGCACAGGTTGGGTTTTTGCAAGGCATCAATATATTTCTCAGAGGAATCTCCATCACAGTCTTAAAGTGAAATTCTGGATATTTTGGCTGAGGATTACTACCACTTTGCATTTCCTTATTTTCATCATCAATGACAGCTGTAAACTCCCCGTAAATCCAGTACCTACTTTATTTCACAGAGCCTCGCACAGGTCCAAGAAGATGAAATCCGTCTGTGTCTTGGTCCCAACTTCTGGGAACTCATGCAAAGAGATCAAATAAACCCCATTTAAAAGATTGAATATAAAACAGAAAGCAACAAACAAAACAAACAGGTGAAGTCAGAGACACAGGCAACAGAAGGGTGGTTACCAGAGGGGCAGGTGGATGGAGAGGGAAGAGGGGGGGAAGGGAGGTCAAATATATTGTGACAGAGGGAGACCAGACTTGGAGTGGTGAGCACACAATGCACTACACAGATGACGTATTATAGACTTTTACATTGAAACATATATAATGCTATTTATGTTTATTGGGGTGACTAATGTCACCCCAATAAATTTTATTTAAGAAGATTGCATTAGGATACCAGGGCCCTTAGCAGTTGTGGGAACCTCAGTTTTCACTATCTAACACAGTTTCTATTTTGTTTCTGACTTCCGCCCCCTCGGTAGATTCATGGTTTTGTCTTTGCCTCTTGTTCTCACAATGTTTTTGCTATATTAAGTGCTGCCTTCAGTAGCCTGTAAATCTTATGACCAAGAAAAATTCTCAGAGTCTCCCTCATCTTCCTCTAGATCTGAAAAGACATGACAATTTGTGTTGATTCTAGGGCAGCCTTTTTTTTTTTTTTTTTTTTTTTTTTTTTTTTTTTTTTTTTTTTTTTTGGTTTTTTTTTTTTTTTTTTTTTTTTTTTTTCTGGTTCTGATGAGTCTTCTAAAGGTGCAGACTACAGCCTTTACATTTATTTTCACTAAAGCCTATGATCCTTTTAGTAAACTGGGGCTTGAGGACCTTACCTTTTCAGTAGCACATTAGCAAATCTCAGATCTTTATCTTACAATTCAGTTGATTCACCTTTAGAATGGAATGAAATTATCTGTGCATTCCTCTCAGTAGCTCTTCACCTTTTTTCTCTCATCATTTATTCATTTAAACATTTCATTGAACACTGAATTATAACCAGCACTGTGCTATAACTTGGAATCAGAGATGGATGAGACTCGATTCCTTCCTCAGGGACCCCAGATCTGGTAGAAAACATAGACAATCACCCCAATTTGCACCTTTATGTAAATTAGAAAAAGTCATCCCTTTTCTGGTGGAGGCAGCTCTGCACCAGGGCTCTGAGAGGCAAGTGGAGATGGTTTTCAGCCTCCTCTTACCTCCTTGGCCAGGGGACTTTGTGTAAGGCATAACCTGAACAACCCTATGCCATGGCCCTGGGCACGTGCACAGCAAAATATAGTACAATGGTCCTCTCAACTTCTTTTCTTGGATCTGTAGTCCCTCCTTCTGTCTGTTCGTCCATCTGTCTGTCCATCTACCTGTTCCAGAATCTGTCACACCTCACTTTTTCAGATCTTAGGATCGCTTTTCCATGACACCCCCACCCCCACCCCACCCCCGGGTCTGACAGCTATCAGTCGCTGCCCATTGGCGACCCCGCCATATGCTGGTATTGATTGGGAGCCTGGGATTGGTTTTCCTTGGTGGTCTAACAGTTAGATCTGGCAGTTATATTCTAAAGATTAGGATTCGGTGGTTTCACTGCTGTGCCCTGAAGGGCCTGCAGAGTCATTGCCCAGGCGGGGTTAGCCGTGGCGGTTGGGGCCTTGGCGGTCCTAAATGGTTCCTGAGTGGTGGCCAACCTGATGCCAAACACTTGCAACCCGCTGCAGGAAGTCCCAGGCACTAGGAAGTGCAGAAGAGGTTGGTGGGCCATTGAGGCCATGCCCTTTGACTTTTTACATGGTTTCTTCACGCTTTGGACTTGCAGTGCACCTATCTCTTCATGTTCCAGGGAGATGTCCCAAGCACCTGGCTGAATGGTTAATTCAGTGCGTGCTAGAACATGAGAGGAGCGAGAGCTAAGGTCAACCGCTCCTAGTTTCATACGTCACTCTAGCGTTCGTTTGGCACACAATTGACCCTATATGGCCAATTTTCTAACTTTTGTGTTCCATTCTGCCTCTGGCGCTGGTTTGGTGGCCGTAGCCTTTCATCCCACCTCCGTCCCTTGCCTGGTGGCCGTGCCCGGTTTTCCCTGTCTGCTGTGATGGTGGCCCGCCTGGCCGGGACCACCCTGCTGCTCCCGCACCTGCCGTCCGCCCTCAGCCACCGGGAAGGTATATGGGTACCAGCTGTCTCTTGACCAAGTGCAGATGGAAGTATCCTAACCCACAGGACATGTGCTCCTTTCTGGGGAGCTTCCTCTTGGTCAGCCGGAAGGATACTCCAAAGAAGCCCGGGCTGCCTGCTTCTAATTCCATGATCTTTGGACACGCGAGAACCATAAATGTCCCTCCTCCAGGATGCAAATGGACTCTTCCACATTTACCACCTGAGCAGGTAGTCAGGGCTGTGAAGCAGGTACCATCCAGTACCCAGATGTCTCCCATGCGCTCCTCCTCCAAAGGCCAGGAGGTCACGTACAGCATGATTCAGAAGCAGCAGTGCTTCTGCTCCAAACCCATGTGGCTGGGTGAAGACCATCTTCCCAGTGATCCTAGAACACTGATGTCTGATAAGGAGATGGCTCAGCAAAAAGCTTTCAGACATCTCACTTGGGAGCTCTTCCTCACTGGTATCTGCTGGAAGTAGGCCCAGCAAAGGCAAAATTTGCATGTCACTTTTGCTACCTCTGCCACCACTGCTGTGAGCTTCCCATACTTTGTAAGCTTCTGCGCCTAGCTATAGACTAAGACCTGGACACCTTGGAGAACACTAAATGTCAGTGGAATAAGATCGAACATAAAATAAAGGTCATGGCAGAGTGCTCTGCCATCACCTCTATGCCTATTCTTTCCAGCTCAGCCAAGGTAGTCACTGGTGTTATCTCCCAGCCTACTTAGATTCCCATGTCATTGACATGGACACTACTCCCCCTTGCCATGCTACCATTTCCCCCAGAATCCAGTACAAGATCTCTCCCATCTTTTAGTGTGGACCAGAGGTACCCTGTAAATTTCAGAGCCTCCTCCACTGGCCCACCTGCACTCAAATACCTCTGCCTTACCCCAAACCATCTCACTGGTCCCCAAATGATCCCTTCTGTCACTGACATGGATGCTATGGATAGCAGACCTCCTTTCTAGGCTGTCATTTTCTGTTCTCTGCAGTTCTGGAAGAACAAATTCCCCTTGTACATGGCACTTCTGATTATGAAAACATATCATCCAATGGTGGCATTCCCTCCACTGATGTTTCCACCTACTGATGTTCATAGGTGCTTTTTCCCCTCTACCCATTTGCCTCAATGGGCCCTTTCTCAGGTTATTTGTTTCTGTTTATGCTCATGTATGTACAAATCTTGTTGATCTGCCTCTGTTGCTGTGTCTTTATGCTTTAACTCAGCTGTAGTGGAAGAACTGACATATGGATAGTGATGTGTTGGGGCAGACTTCACTATGCAAAATTTTCTGTGTCCCAGTGACTGGGATGTAGAAGTAGCCACCCTTAATGACCGCATGTACTGATTCCTGAACCTTGTTTTGAATGTAAGGGATGACAGTTCAAGAGGAAGTAAAGTAGGGAGGAGGTGTGAATGTGGTGACTCACCCTTGCCTCTTCCCTCCATGCTTTTCTGTTCTCTCCCACCACTCTAACTTCAGTGGAGGCTAGATAACCGCTAATGTGTCAAGGAAAACCAGACTTTATGGTTTTAGTTTTTAAAAATGTTTAAATATTTTTATATGTGTGTCTTCTTATGTAATTTAGACTTAGGCCAGTCATCCTCACACATTCCCACTTCACCCCAAGAATATAAATTTGACATCTTTTCTTGAGTCTGGAGAAACAAAGTACACTTTTAAGAAAGAACTCATGCCTGCTCTGTAATTATTGAAAATTTAAATTTATTTAGATTTTATCATCCGACTTAAACATATCAGAAAAGATCCTCTTTAATAACTAGCTTGGCTCTAATCTAAACTGCTAAAATATCAAAGCACACAAGTGCTTTGCTCCCAGTTCTGACTGACTCTAGAGTTCTGCGGGGTCTCCACCAAACTTAAAAGTAAAATTCCTGACTTTGTGGAGCATACATTCTAGTTGGAGGGGAGAAAGGAAACAGCAGACACATGTAAATTATCTGGTAGGTTAGCCAATAACAAATGCTATGGAAAATAAAGCTGTGTCTAAAGGATTGAGATTGTGGGGAGAGGGAAACAGGGTTTTCAGTTTAAACTGGGCAAGATAAGCACCACTGGGGAGGTGGGATTTGAACAGTCTAGAGAGAGGTGATTGAGTAAGATATCTGAGGGGAAAAGCATTCCGTATAATGGGAATAATCATAGCAAAGGCTCAGAGGAAGGATGCCTGGTGTCTTCAGGGAGCAGTTAGTAAACTAATATAGTTGGAATAGGGTAAACAAATGGGAGGGAGGAGAGGACAGAGAAGTGGGTTGAATTTTTTGCACCACAATTTATTGGCTGTGAAATCACAAATGACTCAACTGCCCATTGTCTCAGTGAACTAGGTGTTTTTTTTCTATGACCCATTTGCCATGCAAGATTTCCAAAAGGGTAACATAGAATAATGTAGGGAAATGACTTACAAGCCATCTTGTTATTGTTCTATATGTAAGGATAGATGGATAGACACATACATAGATGATGGATGGATGGATGGATGGGTGGATGGATGGAGCTACACATTGAATTTTTGTGCCCTTCCCAATTCAGATGTTGAAGCCCTTGAATGCAATGATAGCATTTGGAGGTGGAGCCTTTGGGAGGTAATTATATTTAAGAGAAGTCATGAGGGTGGAGCTGCCGTGATGGGATTAATGCTATTATGAGAAGAGGAAGAGTCAGGAGAGCTTTCTCTGCCTTGTGAGGACATAACGAGAAGGTACCAGTCTACAAGTCAGAAGAAGGAAGCTTATCAGAAAATGAGTCTACCTTGATCTTGCACTCCCCAGTCTCCAAAACTGTGAGAAATACATATCTGTTGTTTAAGCCTACTAGTCTATGATATTTTGTTGTAGCATCCTGAGCAGACTAAAACAGGTAGATAGGTATGTAAGCAGACAGACAGACAGACAGATAGATGATAAATACATAGATGGTGGGTGGAGATAAGAGCATATTAAGTATAAATTCCTTAAGCAGCAGTGCTTTGACTGCCTTCACTTGGAGATCCCCATTTAAAGGGAGCATAAAAGTGCTTGCTTTTATGAAGTAAACACATGGAAAAATATGATAACTGAGCCTAAAAATGCACAGAATTGAGCTGAGAGCAATGTTCGTGAGATTAGCCACATAAAAACAAAGAACACCATCACAGAGAGGTTGTGGGCTCCTCCATGCACCTGCTGCTGATTCATTTACTCCAAAGTCATTCATTACAGTTCCAGAAAATGAAACTCCTGCTCCCTGGCTTCAGAGAAGCACCTGCCCTTTGTAGTCAGAACTGCTTCTCAGAAGCAGGGTTGAAATTCAATTTGTTTCTAATGGTCTAGAACCCTTTCTCTGCCATGTCTGACAATATTATCAGGGGAAAGGTTTTTAAATTCATACTTCTTGACTTTTAGAAAAGGCCTTCAAGCTAAAAATAATAATCTTGATAAGGCAAATGTTTAACACATGTGTAAGAGATGTAAAGATGATTTAAAAATGGTGTTTTTATATACTCACACAGCTGAAGATACTTCTAAATAAACAGAAATAGTCTTTTTTTAAAATGAAAATAATATATGAACATGATGGCAACTCAAAAAATACTGAAATTCAATGCTTCTCAGCCCACTTCCCCTCTTCAGAGACAGTTTTTCACTACTTTGATGTTATCTCATAATTCCATACATTATGCTTATCCTGCTATATCATAACATATACACTTTAGACCATATATTTACCACACTGACATGGGGAGGAAGATAAAGTCTCACTCCCACACATTTTTCTCCCTCCTCTCTTCCAATATGTGATACTCATTTTATTAATTTTGCTGCTTCTCTTTGGTAACTTCAGGTAGCTTTATTGTGAGTTTTATTGGGAAGACAAACTGGGACATTTTCTAATTTGCCAATGGACTGGCCTAGGCTGTTGCATAGAAATTTGAAAACACTGATGTAGTGTAATACCTAAGTTAACCACATGGACAGTCACTCAAAAGTATTTTTCTGGATACAAATATTTTTCTGTTTTCTTTGAAACAGAATTTTATTGATTTCACCATATATAGATCTTGAAGTTAGGACAGAAAGGTGAGTGAGTTATATGTTCGAAATTGCATTTATTATTATTAACAAATACATTTGTAGTGTGTACACTATGTCAAGTATTATTGTAAATACTTAGTAAACATTAACTCAATTTTCATAACAACAACCCTATAGGTAGGTATTATTTGTAATACTCACTTTTTTTTTTTTTTTTTTAAACTGAGGCCCAGAGAGGTAAAAATAGCTTGCCCAATGTCACAAAAACCCGGGACTTAGAACCAAATCATCCAGACTTTTATCACTTTGCTGTTTCACTGTAGTATACATGTTTAGGTAAAGAACTAAATTGAAAAGAACTAAAGGCAGAAAGGAGAAGGGAGAAAATGAGTGATCTTGGGGAGGCAGGACACGTAGCCCAGGAAATTGACAGCCCCTTCCAGGGTGCAAGGTGAAGGTGCTTCACTGGTAACCAAGTAAGTGTAGCCAGTGCCTGCAGCTGGAGAAATGCAAGAATGGGTTTCATCCAGGTAGGCTGATCTCCATGCCCAGGACCTGACCTTTAGCTAATTATAATGTTATTATAATCTCATGTGAATTGAAGTTGCTACAATGGGACCTTACCAAACCCTGCCTCCAGGAGGTAGAAATACAGTAGACTTTCAGTTAACCACCATCCATGGAGATTGGCAAATGTTGGATAAATGTAGTTTCTGGTTGCTTAAGGGTTACTATTAACCATAGCCCTAACTAATACTATACCATACCATACCATACCATCCTCTGTATTGCCTTGATATTAATATTGAGATACAGTAATTAAAAACAAGACAAACAAGGACGAACAACTTAATGTAACACAGTTTTATTATAAAAACAGCTTTGTGAATGCAGTGTGCAATTTTAGTTAAATGGCAGTCAATAACCTTTTCAAATTAATGAACTTCACTAACATAATTTTTTTAAACTTCAAGTAATTGAGGAAAATACATACACATACACACTTAAAACTGTTACAGTAGGGATAAAGAATTTACTGGGTAGACATCGCATCAAGATTATCAGGATCTGATGATGTAGCTAGGACAGGATCAGAAGAAGTGGTTGTGGATGGTTTTGGCACTACGTCAGTAGATGATGCTGTACTGGCACTTGCATGCAGCTTTGGAGCCCTGCGCTTCTCATGCAAAGTCAGGTTTTGCGTGATGTGCAGCTGCATAACATGCTGAGAAGTGAAGAAGGATTACTGTTCTGCAAAAGCTATTCCAGTTCAAATGCTGCAGTAACTCTCTGCCAGGATACTTTTTCCAACTCACACCCATTGTCATCACTCTCTTTCTCTGTAACATCCATTTTTTCACAATTCACAACAGCTTCAATGATGTCTTCTGTACTAAGTGTATGAATTACTGAAATAGCTTCATTCATAGGAATCCAGTCATTGAGTTTATCTCAAGACAAATTCATTTTGTCATTAGCAGAGTCAACGAACTCACAGATTTCATCATAAACTTTGCTACTGGCAGCTGCACTTTTGACTGGAAACCCCTCAAAGACAATGGAGGAAGAGGATGCCACAGACATCACAGACAGCCACAACTTACTTCAACATTTCTGTAATGTTTCACTTCTCACAAAACCCCAAGCACAACTGACAGTGTAGCTAACTTCTTTGAGGTTATATTTTTTTCTCAAAGTTCAGAATTGTCCTATCAAAATTAGTCATTTTCATATGAAGTCACACCTGTAAAAACATTTTTATATTCTGTATCACTCTGTAATTTATTGGTTGTGATGTTAGCTGGAAAATAACATACAAAAATCTTGCCATTAACGAGCTCTTCTGGAGTATGTGACAGTTATCCAGAAGTGATAGAACTTTACTATTCTCTGGCATTCCTTTCTTTCATAAATTTTCTTTAACACTAGGGACACACAAATAATGAAACCACTGGTGAAAATTTCTGTACTTTGCTATATCTGTCTCACTCTTGAATTCTTTCTCGTGCAGAGACAATAACCTTGTCACCACTGCTCCAGGTGGAGTCCTCTCTTGAACATCTTTATGAGCCTACGGTGATGTCTCTGGTGACTAAGATATGACCTCTTTGTCAGGACCTGTACTAACCTTCCCAAGATAAAAACAAAGCCACTTTTATCTTTCACCTTCTATTTCCAAGACTGCCTTGGGAAGGCTTTTTGTCACACTATGAGCATGGGTTGAGTACTTAAGAGCCATTAGGGTGCTTGCTACTAGATGACTCCTATGACCGGGTAAGTTGGTCACAAATTGGGGAAGATTGGCACTAAGCACCCGGCCAACATCAAGACAATATCTGTGCATCAAGGTACATATTTAATCATATACTTCCGCTTTCCCTGTGTCAACTTTCTGTGTCAGGATAGTACTGCTTTAAGCAGGCCTGCAGTTTGCTTGAATTAAAAAAAAAAAAAAAAAGACATGGAGACAAAGGGGATAGAAATAATTTACAATTAACTGATAGGCAGAGATGCCATTGAGGGTCGAATGGTTAGATTTATCTTAGAAGTAACCCCTGGTGAGGCTGGTATAACAAAGTGAAGCAGTATCAGTGCTTCTCAAAGTGTGACATTTAAGGGTTCCCTGGTGGTATAGTGGCTAGGCTTCGGCACTCTCAATGTTGCAGCCTGGATTTGATGCCCAGCCAGGGAACTACTCCACCTCAAAAAAAAATGTGATATTTACATTTATGCTAACCTGTTAAGGGTCTGCAAGGGCCTATGTGGTCAGTCCTGTGAATGACCAAACTGTGGACCAGAGATTGCTTTTGTGTCTAAGCATGATTTTGCATGAGTGGAGGATTATTTTTCAAGTGTAACCTGTTGGGTCAGATGTGTTTGAAACAACAGATTTATATTAACTTTCTAGGCAACTAGAAGGTTTGATTCCTCAGGACAGATGTATATGGCCCCTCTACTCCTATCACCTGAGAAAGGGGAGTTAATTTTGCCATGATCTGCCCTAAACTGTCTTCCACCACTTTTTTTTCCTTTGTAGCAGTTTTCCAGGTGGAGAAGAATTATCTGAACCTGAGCGCACAGCAACTTGGGTTTCAGTTATGATCGGAGGTCAGTGGCTACAGATAGACAATTACTTATGTTTGCTCGGAAACAGTAAGCATTTCTCTCAATACATTTTTCTGCTTAGTTACATTTTGCTTAGACAAATACTAAATACATTGTCTTTTGAGATTGGTATAAAGAACTTTGGAATTAGATAAACATGTATTAGGACCCAGGATTTCATCTACTTGCTGGCTGTGTTACTTTGGACATAGTACTATCAGATTCCGTTTCTCATCAGGAAAATGGGGATAATCCTATCTATTTTACCAAGTTGTTGAAGGGGTTAAATGAAATAATTTATGCAGAACAGCCCACTCAGTATTTAGTACAGGAGACATTCATACGTGTTAATTTCTTCTTTGCTTTCACTTGGGCAACAGAGCCCATGAAAGAGCTCTGGAGGAGCGTGGATGGTAGGCAAGGAAGGAAAAGACAGGAATCAAAGAACTAGACCTGGATTGGCAACCTGTAGTCCACTCAGGTCAGTTGGTTCAGGACATTTGTACCCCAGCATGTGAAGTTAGTTGCATTTTTAGTATTATTCTAGTTAGTGGAGAGAGAGCTGCTCTGCCTTGATTCCTTGCAAACTGTGCCCAGTGACTTGGTATCATGGGAGCATGCCCAGTCAGTTTGTGAGAATCATTCAAGCTACCCACAAGGACAGACATGTAACTGAGGTAGGTATCCAGGATTCAAAGGGTCACAGTTCTAACTAATACACAAATGACTCTGACTCTCACCCCCTCAGGTGACTACAAGAAAGCCAACCTCTGATTTCTCCTCCCCAAGGATTTTTGGGAATTTCTAAATATGGCTTACTTTAGGCAACCACCTGGGGCTTCAATGGCAGCCCATCTTATAATTCCTCACAACAGAAAACAGACTGTAATGTTTAACTCAATTTAACTGAAGGAGATGAAGGAATAATGCAAAGGAATAATAATGCAGAAAAGAAAAATATCAAAGGGGGCTCTCCAACACTTCTGGTCTCCTCACTTCATATGAAAGGTATCTGCCCTCAGTTCCTATCCTGCTGAGAGGGATCAATTTTGCTACAGAGAATAAGAGCCAACTGAAACCGAGTCTCAAGGCTGCAGTTCTACTCACAGTAAACATAACCTTTTCACTTAGTCAGTGACTTTTATGTACAGTGTCTCAGTGAATTCAGCAGATGCTCAATAAATATTGTTCAGTGAATGAATGAATGAATGGCCTCAACCTTCCCATTGCAGATTAGGACCTTGGTTTTACATTTATGTGATTGAAAAAAGAAACTATTAAGTTTTTTTTTTCCACCTGAAACAATCTATCTCAAGTGTGAATTAAAATTTTCCCTTTTGGGAGATGTGCCACACATATCCCCACTTCCCAGGAATATGACTCAGCCATAAAAAAAAGGATAAAATAGTACCATTTGGAACAACATGGATGGACCTTGAGGAAATTGTGCTAAGTGAAATGAATTAGATGGAAAATGAAAAAACCACATGATATCACTCACATAAAATATAAAACAAAAAATAAACCAATAAATAAACAAAACAAAACAAAAACAAACTCATAGATAAAGACAATAGGATGGTGATTACAAGAGGGGAAGAGGGTGGTGGGGAGGGCAAAAAGGGGTAAGAGGGTCAAATATATGGTGACTGATGAAAGCTAGACTTGTGGTGGTGAGCACACTACAGTGTATAGATATCGAATTATAATATTATGCACCTGAGATTTATATAGTGTTACAAACCAATGTTATTTTAATAATAAATGCATATATACATACATACATAAAATAGTTTAAATAAAATTTTCCTTCTACAAATGGCGGCTTGGAAATAGCAGGTTCCCCCACACTTGCATCTCAACTTCCTATTTCTAGCAATTAAAATTGCATGAAATATTTCCCCCCAGTTTAAGCCAGTACACCTCATTACATAGGGCATTTACTATTAAGAGCAAACTTCTTGCAAATCCTAGGATTTTCATTGCTGCATGAAGGTTGGCTGAGCAGATTTCATTATCCTACAATGTATTAATAGTTTTTAAGACAAATTACTGTACTAGAAGCAAATCATTCATTAAGCTCTGGCTATATGATTATATACTGTATTTTGCCATGTATAATGTGCACTTTTTTGCCCAAATTTCTGATGGAAATATAAGGATGCACATTTTACATGGTTAATACCAATTCAATATCTATATACATATTTATATATTCTTATGAGTTAAAAGTGCAACTCTACAAATCAATATTGATATCCATATGCAAAATAATGCCCTGGAATACAATAATTAGTTTTGTTGCACTTATGACAAACTTGCAACAAAAGCAATTTTGGCCAACAATTCAATGAAATGAAATGAAGAGCAACGTATTTTTGTCCACAAAATTAAGTGATTCTGTCTTAATAAGATAGGTGATGCTGACGTTATTAACATAGGGTGAATAGCATGACATTTCTCTTTGGGCACTTTAGGTGGGAGCCTAAATTTGAATTAAAAAAAAAAGAGAGAGAACAGAAAGACAATAGAAAAAATTAATATTACGAAGAGCTGGTTCTTTGAGAAAGTCAACAAAATTGACAAACCCCTGGCAAGACTAATCAAAGGACGAAAGGAAAGGACAGAAATATCCAAAATTAGAAACGAAAGGGGAGAAATTACCACTGATACCACAGAAATACAAAGGATTATAAGAAAATATTATGAAGGACTTTATGCCACAAAATTTAACAATCTAGAAGAAATGGACAAGTTTCTAGAAACTTATAGCCTACCAAGACTGAACCAAGAAGAACTGGATAATCTAAATAGACCAATCAATAG